>OY754976.1:8799313-9086018 GCA_963576475.1 Molanna angustata | reverse complement strand
ATTTGACATAGTACCTGTTATTTAATATTGCCCGAGTAGCAATATTAAATAAATAAATAAATATGAAACTATAAAATATGGCGTAGTCATAAAATAGCTCGTAAAGATGTAGCATTATAAAAAAATAAACAAAAGTTTGAATTTTATTGGTCTTTTTAAACTAGTTTCAATATTGTACGCAATTTTAGATTCTTATTTAATCATTTTGCCTGGTGTCTTTTCAAGTTTAGAGTTGTATAGTCCCCTATGAAAAGAGGTGCTCTGAGAAAGACCTATGGCAAGAAAATTAAAATGGAATTATGGCTGCAAATTACTGAAAAGACACTATAGAGGTAGACGATTTTGGACACGGAGAGTAACAGTTACTTACGAAGGTTAATAGAAATTGGAAATTACAAATAATTATTCACCCCCGTATTCAGAGAAATTTGAGAATTGAGGCCTGAGGCCTCTTCAACCCGAGTGGTCGTCATGGGGAATCAAACCAAATACCCTCCAACGAAGGAATATAATTGCAAAGAACTGTATCTATCATGTCAGGTCTCGCTCACCAATTGAAAAAAATGTTAGAATTTATACTCATTTAAGACATTTTAAGACTCTCAGAATTGAGAAAAATTAACTCCAGAAAAGAAAAATATAGCATAAATATTTTATCTTATATGGGAGAAACCAAAGATTCATATTATGGAGTTTTGTTTTATTATTAACAAACTATACAAGAACAATATCACCAAATTCGTGTTGGAGTGAAGGTCTTCATCCAAGAGGTATCCATTTCATAAAAAAAAAAACAAAAAATTATATAAATAAAATAAACTAGACATAAATTCAAATACCTGCTATACTATAATTTGACTCACTACAAAATAAAATACTTGAAAATAATATTATAAAAGAAATAGAATAAAAAAAGGCTTATTATTATTACGGGCATAAAGAGAGTTCAACTATCTGAAACTAGTCTTTAATGCTAAAATCAAAAGTTTTACTATAAAAGAGTCATCATCTAACAATACTTACTTACTTACTTCCGATGGCCATACAACTCCGGTAGAGCTTTAGCCTCCTGAACAATAGCTTTCCAAGCCTTCCTGTCAGCTGCAGTGAACTCCCAGTCATCACAAGCATTCAGCACGTTCAGATCTCGGGTAACATTGTCCCATCTAACAATGAAAAATTAAATTTACTATAACTAATGAAAGTAGTTTTCAAATTATTTTAGTAATAATTGAACTGCTACAATATAAAATAGTTAGACTATAATTTACAAACGAAGAATTTCTATTATCTAAATAATATTATGATATCTATGTACCTAAATGCAATAATTTTGTTGTATATGAGTGGTGTCGTTTTGTAGTTGTTTGGTATGTAAGGAAAAGAAAACCGTAATGCAAGGCATTCTTAAGTTTTCCAATTAAACTGAGTTGTTGAATACAGGATATAGTTTTACTACCTCGAAAATTTACTACCCCTACATATCACGGTAATTTCACAAAATATCACGGTATTGTTAGATACGAAAATAACTGTAAATCATTTGAAATAGTTTCAAGTTGGTATCATTTGATTAACAAAGATATGCGTAAAATATATTCAGGTCTCTTCTCCAGTTAATTTTTTTATATTTGATTGAAAAATGGTACATTACTTACTTAGTGACTTCCGATGGCCATACAACTCCGGTAGAGCTTTAGCCTCCTGAACAATAGCTTTCCAAGCCTTCATGTCAGCTGCAGTGGACTCCCAGTCATCACAAGCATTCAGCACGTTCAGATCTCGGGTAACATTGTCCATCAATCTCTGCCTTGGTCATCCCAGGGGTCTCTTGCCCACAGGGTTATTTTGCAGGATACGTTTTGTGGCTCTTTCTTCCCCTGATTTGACAACATGTCCAATCCAAGCTAATCTTCTGGACCTGATTTCGCTAGTGATTAAAGGTTGTCCTGTCAATGCACGAATTTCCTCATTGCTTCGTGGTCTCCAGGAATCTGCCGCAATTCCTAGTCTTGGGCCTATTATTATACGTAATAACCTGTTTTCAAATGTTAGCAGTCTTTGTTGGTCCTTGAGTGTCATGCACCAGAACTCAGCACCATACAAGATTACTGGTTTAATATGGCTATTATAGACCTGGAGTTTAAAAATGGAAAATTTCTTAAAGATAAAAATGAACTACTACTGAAACATCTTTGGTACATATAGTAAGGAAATTCCACTTTTGTTTCTAACTAGGTAATGTTTATTTTTATGAATTGAATAGTGTTTCGTGTTCAGGGCGTACGACCTATCATCGGCTGGTTTACGTGATCACTTTATGCGCTTGCGCAAGTTTACCAATTGTGCCTTCGTTCACCAATAATAATATGTTTTTAAACAATGGTTTTAATTTTCTTAGATTTATATTTTAAACATTCAATGTATTTGGTATACCCCCAATCCACCTCATTATGTACCAATCCCCTGATATAACGTCGCAGCTTATGTCCGCTCTCTATATTACTGTTGGTAAGCCGTTTGTTTTCTGTGCGGGCGTCCTGGGCTCGATTCCCAGCAGAGGAGAAATTATATTGAAATTAATTTCTCACGCTAACATTGCTTCTTTAGGCTGGATACACTGATTAGTAGTAATAAATTGCCATACGGCAATAAACTCGCCACTTGCTCCAGGTGCAAGTAAGTGTTTATTATTGTTATTATTACATACTCTGTGATATTGAGTATTATTAAAACATACCTACAAAATATCATTTCCATGTTGACTTATCAGAAGAAAGTATCTTCCAGTGCTTATTAATATATTGATGTTGAGTTTACAATACCAGGCTAGTTGTGTAAATTACACTGTTAAGCACTACCGCCGAGAGCTGGGTTGTATTTGTTACATGGTATGTCAGGGTAATTCATTTATAATTCAGGACTTGTTTTGTATGACATGTAGTGGAGGACACGGATACTACAACATGCCCCTCTAATACTCAGTTGGAAAGTAAAGTACATACCCACAAAGCAAGATACGATCAACAATTTGAAACGTTGAGATATCAACTGATAAACTAGCGATTGTACCTGTACATTAATACTTCCATTTTATGATTTATTATATTTTGTTGTTTTGGTACCAGAAACCAATTTCGTCGTACCTAACTGAAGACTAATTATAATCGCTCCTAATCAAGTACTCGGAACTGGTGTTCATTTGAAAAATTGTATTAATACTTAATTGTTGGTTGAAAATAATGTACTTCATGGAAAGCAATTATTAAGCCTTCAGAATATTCTGTCACAAAGACGGTGGAAAAACCCCTAATCTTTCGAAATTGTGGATAACATATTAAGTTTTGTTTTGAACTAAATATTTTTGTATAACAGCGCGATTTTAGCAGTCTATCCTTTTCCTTGGGACTGGACTATTCATCACAACGTTTTTCATTTCATCATTTGTGCAAATAGAATTTGCTATCTTTAGAATTTTCAAGTGTTTTATAATAACACCCAGAAATTTATTATTTATTTATTTAAGGAACAAATACAGTCTTATAAAATAATCAGATAAAGTACACTGAGAAATGAACAAAAGACGGACCAATCACATATGTTTACAATTGATATTCATTATATAATCACATAAGTACCTAAATTACGGCAAAAAATACACTATGGAATGAACAAAAGACAGACCAATTACATTTGTCCACAATTGATGTTCATTGAATAATCATGTAAGTACCTAAATTACAACAAAAAATACACTGTGAAATGAACAAAAGACAGACCAATTACATTTGTCCACAAATGATGTTCATTGAATAATCATGTAAGTACCTAAATTACAACAAAAAATACACTGTGAAATGAACAAAAGACAGACCAATTACATTTGTCCACAAATGATGTTCATTGAATAATCATGTAAGTACCTAAATTACAACAAAAAATACACTGTGAAATGAACAAAAGACAGACCAATTACATTTGTCCACAAATGATGTTCATTGAATAATCATGTAAGTACCTAAATTACAACAAAAAATACACTGTGAAATGAACAAAAGACAGACCAATTACATTTGTCCACAAATGATGTTCATTGAATAATCATGTAAGTACCTAAATTACAACAAAAAATACACTGTGAAATGAACAAAAGACAGACCAATTACATTTGTCCACAAATGATGTTCATTGAATAATCATGTAAGTACCTAAATTACAACAAAAAATACACTGTGAAATGAACAAAAGACATACCAATTACATTTGTCCACAAATGATGTTCATTGAATAATCATGTAAGTACCTAAATTACAACAAAAAATACACTGTGAAATGAACAAAAGACATACCAATTACATTTGTCCACAAATGATGTTCATTGAATAATCATGTAAGTACCTAAATTACAACAAAAAATACACTGTGAAATGAACAAAAGACAGACCAATTACATTTGTCCACAAATGATGTTCATTGAATAATCATGTAAGTACCTAAATTACAACAAAAAATACACTGTGAAATGAACAAAAGACAGACCAATTACATTTGTCCACAAATGATGTTCATTGAATAATCATGTAAGTACCTAAATTACAACAAAAAATACACTGTGAAATGAACAAAAGACAGACCAATTACATTTGTCCACAAATGATGTTCATTGAATAATCATGTAAGTACCTAAATTACAACAAAAAATACACTGTGAAATGAACAAAAGACAGACCAATTACATTTGTCCACAACTTATGTTCATTAAATAATCAAATTCGTACCTACAATTGAACAAAAAGTAATTAAAACAATGTTAATTAAAAAAGTAATTAAAACTAGTTGCATGTAACACATGAGATACAACTGTCGATAGCGATATTATGTATACTATGTATAGTTGAAGAATAAGTACCAAACTATAAACCCATAAATACAAAATATTTTAAGATATTTGGTTTTCTATACAACACATGTACCTAGATATGTATGTCAAGATAGGATAGTATGGAGGTCAGTCCTTTGATCCTACCCAGAAAATGAAAACAGCATGATGGTATGTATGTATGTTTGGAGATTAGTATAAAACTATTAAGTCTTCTTAGATATTGTGTGTAGGCTACTGACATACAAATTGTATGAAGCAATGTCGTCACTAAATTCAATTTTTATAAAAATTGATAAAATTAAATTGAGATGTGCTAATATTATTTTAATATTTTTATAGAAAATTAAATTATCTAGTTGGGATGTTTCGGCTTTTTTCGATATTTTTAAAAAATTTGGAAATATAGGCAGATAAACTCATAAACTTTTTTCTTAATAAAAAATGTTTGAGAAACCCTGGATTTTTTTTTGAAAAAACTCATTTGCGTTTTTGTATTTGTCTATGTTTATACCAATTTTCAGCGTTCTAGCATTTATGGTTTCTGAGATATATGGAAAAATATACCAAAAATTCAAAAGTTGATAACCCCTGACTGAAACAAAAATTCACCATTCTGAGTATAAAAGTTTTGTAGGCTTATAAGTGTTTATATATTTTGAAATTTTGGGCTCAGTAAATTGAGCGGACCAAAAGTTATAAGGGAGGGACAGATAGACACACAGACACACAAAACTCACATAAAATGTTCTACTCCGAATTCCGAGTAAATCCATGTTTGGGAACATATATGCTGCGAGGCCTCTAGTTGGTGTTTTTAGCATGCAAAAAGTCCATTACGCCATACAAAATTTCCTAGTATTCCTTATACGTGGGTCTTGACTTAATACTTTGTCGATATGTTAAGAGAATAAATTCTTTGAAGAAATCGACAGTTGGATAATCAATGCACAACATTGTGGTGTAATCAATATTATTTAATAAATTTATTAATTATTTAAATTACTTTATAATAACGAAAATTGCCAATTGAAATAATTACAAACTCAATGATATAATTTAAGGTTGAGAATCGTTGAAACAAGCCAAAAATAAGTAATATTATTTTAACCAAAGCTAACTGTTTCTCCTTAATATACGACCACGACACCCCACTTGGTAAGGGAAGTTAAATAACTATTAGGAGATTGCATTTTTTGATAATGTTTAATAGAATTGCATAAACCTAACTAAATAGATGAAATTTCAACGAAGGTAATCGATTCTGTCTTAGTTCGAATAAAAAAATATATCGACAAAGAAACCCGACAAAGTGTGAATAATAAATTTATTAATCTATTAACGGGTGGGGTTTTGGGAGGGAATGAGGGAAGAAGAAAGGATCTGATCCTTAATCGGAAAGATTCAATTTATTTGAAGGAAGAATCGGAAGACATTTGTTAAGTCTGGAATGTGTCTGCATAATACCAGACTAGTTAGAGAGGTACCAGTTTTAATGGAAAATTCAGAAATATCGATACTCAAATGTATACTTTTCTTTTATTCTGATTAAGCTTGCTATTTTAATTAAGTTATTAATTTTGCTAGAGCTTTGATATTTTACGATATTCGGAGAGGAAATAATCATGAGCTAATCATTTTATATGTTTGATAAAATGTCATTGAATAAAATGTTTTGTTGTTACGTAAGTAAATATAAGTAATAAATACTTATAAAATAAATTAACTAGTTAAAAAAATATAATTTTATCATATTCGTCAAAACTATCAACAAAATTATATTTATAACTAGTTGCATGTAACACATGAGATCCAACTGTTGATAGTGATAGTATGTACAGTTGAAGAATAAGTACCAATCTATAAACCCATAAATACAAATTATTTAATATTTTAAGATATTTGGTTTTCTATACAACACATGTACCTAGGTATGTATGTCAAGATAGGATAGTATGGAGGTCAGTCCTTTGATCCTACCCAGAATATGAAAACAGCATGATGGTATGTATGTATGTTTGGAGATTAGTATCAAACTATTAAGTCTTCTTAGATTATTGTGTGTAGCTATTGCCATACAAATTGTATGAAGCAATGTCGTCAGTAAATTCAATTTTTATAAAAATTGTTAAAAAAAAATTGAGATGTGCTAATATAATGTTAATATTTTTTATAGAAAATTAAATTATCAAGTTGGAGTGTTTCGGCTTTTTTCGATATTTAAAAAAAAATGGAAATATAGGCAGTTAAACTCATAAATTTATCATAAAAAATATTTTTCTTAATAAAAAACCTTTGAGAAACCCTGGAATTTAAAAAAAAATCTAATTTGAGATTTTGTATTTGTCTATGTTTATACCAATTTTCAGCGTTCTAGGTTATGGTTTCTGAGATATATGGAAAAATGAACCAAAATTTCAAAAGTTGATAACCCCTGATTGAAACAAAAATTTACACTTCTGAGTATAAAAGTTTTGTAGGCCTATAACTGTTTATATATTCTGAAAATTTGGGCTCTGTAAATTGAGCGGATCAAAAGTTATAAGGGGGGGACGGACACACACACACACACACACACACACAGACACACACACACACAGACACACACACAGACACACACACACACACACACAAAACTCACATAAAATGTTCTACTCCGAATTCTGAGTAAATCCATGTATCGGAACATATATGCTGCGAGGCCTCTAGTTGGTGTTATTAGCATGCAAAAAGTCCACTACACCATACAAAATTTTCCTTCGTACACGCATCTTGGCTTAATAATGTCGATTTATTAAGAGAATTGAATTCTCATGAACGAATCGACAGTTGGAAAATAATATATCATTATAAATTTCGTTTTGCTCAACTTAATAAAATATTTTTAAAAATCTGAGGCGGAATTTATTTCCACTAATTTGTTTATGAACAAAGTTTACTCAAATCAATCTATATTTTGGGTTAATGAATTATTTATATATAAACTACTCAAACGCGTAGTATAAATATTTACTCTACATAAGCTTTTTATAATTACTAGTTGCATGTAACACATGGGATCCAACTGTCGACAGCGATAGTATGTATAGTTGAAGAATAAGTACCAAACCCATAAATACAAATTATTTATTATTTTATGATATTTAGTTTTCTATACAACACATGTACCTAGGTAGTCAAGATAGGATAGTATGGAGGTCAGTCTTTTTTTCCTACCCGGAATATGAAAACAGCATGATGGTATATGTATATTGTATGTTTAGAGATGAAGTATCAAACTATTAAGTCTTCTTTGATATTGTGTATAGGTGACTACCATACAAATTGTATGAAGCGATGTCGTCACTAAATTCAATTTTTATAAAAATTGTTAAAAAAAATTTGAGATGTACTGCTACAATGTTAATATTTTTTATATAAAATTAAATTATCTAGTTGGGGTGTTTCGGCTTTTTTCGATATTTAAAAAAAAAATGGAAATATAGGCAGTTAAACTCATAAATTTATCATAAAAAAAATACTTTTCTTAATAAAAAATGTTTGAGAAACCCTGGAATTTTTTTAAAAAAACTTATTTGAGATTTTGTATTTGTCTATGTTTATACCAATTTTTAGCGTTCTAGCTTTTATGGTTTCTGAGATATAGGGAAAAATAAAATAAAAATTCAAAAGTTGATAACCCCTGACTGAAACAAAAATTCAAAGTTCCGAGTATAAAAGTTTTGTAGGCCTGTAACTGTTTATATATTCTGAAATTTTAGGCTCTGTAAATTGAGAGGATCAAAAGTTATAAGGGGGGGACGGACACACACACACACACAGACATACACACACACAGACACACACACACACACAGACACACACACACACACACAGACACACGAAATGTTCTACTCCGAATTCTAAGTAAATCCGTGTATGGAACATATATGCTGCGAAGCCTCTAAGTTGGTGTTTTTTGACTTCAAAGTTGGAAAAGCCGTGAAAAAAGTAGACCTCTCCATACAATTCTCGCGTATTCTGGCTTGATACATTGTCGATATGTTAAGAGAACAAAGTTCTCCTGAACAAATCGACAGTTGGAATACTTTTAAAGTTGCATATACAAACCAATTTATCACTAGTTGCATGTAACACATGAGATCCAACTGTCGATAGCGATAGTATGTATAGTTGAAGAATATGTACCAAACTATAAACCCATAGATACAAACTAGTTGCATGTAACACATGAGATCCAACTGTCGATAGCGATAGTATGTATAGTTGAAGAATATGTACCAAACTATAAACCCATAGATACAAATTATTGAATATTTTCAGATATTTTGTTTTCTATACAACATATGTAGGTATGTATGTCAAGATAGGATAGTATGGAGGAAGATCCTTTTTCCTACCCAGAATATGCAAATAGCATGATGGTATGTATGTATGTTTGGAGTCGAAGTATCAAACTATTAAGTCTTCTTACATATTGTGTATAGGCGACTGCCATACAAAATGTATGAAGCGATGTCGTCACTAAATTCAATTTTTAAAAAAATGTTAAAAAAAAATTGAGATCTTCTACTACATTGCTGATATTTTTTATAGAAAATTAAATTATCTATTTGGGGTGTTTCGGCTTTTTTCGATAATTGTAAAAGTTTTGGAAATATAGGCAGTTAAACTCATAAATTTATCATAAAAAAAATATTTTTCTTAATAAAAAATGTTTGAGAAACCCTGGAATTTTTTTGAAAAAACTTATTTGAGATTTTGTATTTGTCTATGTTTGTACCAATTTTCAGCGTTCTAGCGTTTATGGTTTCTGAGATATATGGAAAAATAAAATAAAAATTCAAAAGTTGATAACCCCTGACTGAAACAAAAATTCAAAATTCCGAGTATAAAAGTTTTGTAGGCCTGTAACTGTTTATATATTCTGAAATTTTAGGCTCTGTTTATTGAGCGGATCAAAAGTTATAAGGGGGGGACGGACACACAGACACACACACAGACACACACACACACACAGACACACACACAGACACACACACACACACACAGACACACGAAATGTTCTACTCCGAATTCTGAGTAAATCCGTGTATGGAACATATATGCTGCGAAGCCTCTAAGTTGGTGTTTTTTGACTTCAAAGTTGGAAAATCCATGAAAAAAGTAGACCTCTCCATACAATTCTCGCGTATTCTGGCTTGATACATTGTCGATATGTTAAGAGAACAAAGTTCTCCTGAACAAATCGACAGTTGGATGACGAGAAATCCAAAGAGTATGTAATACCTACGGATAGAGAAGTCGTGAAGACAGATTAGTAACTATTTTTTGAAAAGCGTAACAAACAATAACTCTTAAAAATAGAGCAATGAAAAATATTGCACTAGTTAATTTATTTGTCTAATTTAAATTTACTTTAAAATATTTATTAGTACTTGATTATTAAATAATTGTTGTTTACACAATGAATAAAATAGATAAAACTACAAATTTATTAGTAAAATTTAAGTACCTATAATTAATTTGTTATAAACTTTGTTTATATTTTAAAATAAAGCATTCTTCCCTTTGATCTGTATTACAAATAGCATGTATGGAGATAATATCAACAATTTATTTAAATAACACACTAAATTATTTATAAAGAAACACATAACTATACATTATTTTTTTTCAAATTGAAAGATAACTGATTCATTTCAAATAATTGTTTCAGAACTTCCCAAGTTCGGAGACATGATCAGCAATGTAACCGTCTCCGTTGGAAGAGAAGCGACCTTCACGTGCATAGTAGAAGATCTTGGAGTATATCGGGTGAGTCAATCTTTATTTCTTCATAATGCGATAAAAAGTCATTTTTTGATAAACGTAATCAAACAGAAATCTAAAGATATATTGCTAAAAATCTGTTTTCTAAAATCTTGTTTATCTGGTATATCATAAGATTATACAAATAAATATCATAATAATATAGGCAATTGATTTCATCTAATCAGAGTTGATGTTTATATAAAATACAATGTGTACTATGTCAATAAGGTTATAACATGACAAAAAAAAACAAAGATAACAGAAGAAAGGCACAAAAATATTAAAAAAGACAAAAAAAAGATTGAATATAATAACAGTTGATAGCAATGACACGTAAAGAAAAGGATAAGCAGTGGAAGAGGAGAGGAAGAGGAGAGTAACAAAAATCAGGTATTATCAAAAAGATATTACCAGATTATCTTGATGTGTCCTGGGTTCGATTCCCAGCAGAGGAGAAATTTTATCATCAAAAGTCAAGTTTGCAGAAGAAGTCTACATCTCGCTTTCCACTTCTCTCTATCCTCTGCAGCCCTCTTCAGCTCAACATATGTGGCGCAGTTCATGTCCTCGCACACCTGGGCCAAATACTCCCATCGGGGGCGCCCCCTGTAGTTTGTCTCCTTAACCATTCCCTCCATTAGGTCATGTAGGAGACCCTCGTGGCGCAAGATCTGACCAATCCAGCGAGCACGTCTCTCGAAGATGGTTTTGAGTAGGTGCCTGCCTTCTTCAACTCTGTTGAGAACCTCGGCATTCGTGATGTGGTCCCTCCAGGAAATTCCCAGTATTCATCTGTAACTCCACATCTCGAAAGCCTCTAGTCTATATCTGTCTCTTTCGGTAAGACACCATGTCTCACAGCCGTACATCAGTATGCTCCACACATATGTTTCTTGTAAGTCTCTTACGGAGCTTCAAGTCTAGGTTGTTTGGCTCAAGGATCTTCGACTTCTTGTTGAAAGCCAGCCTTGCCTGGTGTATTCGGCTGTCAACTTCTTTCCTTGTTCTCCCATCGAAAGAGATCCTACTTCCTATGTACACGAACTCTTTTGTGTTTCTCCGAACATTACCACATTAAGTTGATGTTCCTCACGGCCTACAGTCATCACTTTAGTCAAGGAGAAATTTATTTAAATTTATTTCTCACGCAAATATTGCTTCTCTGGGCTGGAAACACTGATTAGTTGGAATAAATTGCCATACGGCAATAAACTCGCCTCTTGCGCAGGGTGCGAGAAAGTGCTCATTATTATTATTATTATATTTTTCCTTTAGGCTTTTTTTTAATATTTTGAAAAATTGATTATTTTATTTGGTTTCTGCAAATCAATGAGACTTACGATGGTTTCAAAATAACAACAACTTGATTTTGAGTGAACGTGGTGGATTGTGGATTATTAAGTATGCTATAGATTCCTGAAATGAAATCGTTAAGAAGGATTTGTAATAGAACGATGTATGACCGGGTAAGAAACGAGGATATAAGGAAAGAAAAGATGAAGAAAGATATCATTACTAGAATGAAAGTGAACACATTGAGATGGTTTGGTCACATGGGGAGAATGAATGAGGATCGCCTGACGAAGAAAATATACAGAGCAGAAAGAAATGGAATGAGAGGTCGGGGACACCCAAGAAAGGGATGGCACGACCATGTACGAAATTTTGAAAGACGGAAATGTTAGAAGTGTGAGCAATAGACGAACATGTATAAGACGATGCATGAATGTGGATGAGGCGAGGGATGCGTGCCAGGATAGAAAGATGTGCTGTTCGGTTCTCTCTGCCTACCCCGCAAGGGTCATGGCGTGATGGTAAGTATGTATGTATAGATTCCTGAAAGAGTTTCTGAATATTTCAACTCTGACGTATCTTGGGCTAACGAAAAATATTTCGATAAGTGTAGACGTGACCAAATTTTCCCAGATTATATTATATGAAGTGTATACATACACTTTCAAGTTTATTTATCAGTTCATCATCCAGAATAATCTAGATAACAAATGTCAGCCTCATTTCTAATCCATGATACTCATTCATTTAAAAAAAATAGTGGGCTGTGGAATGTGGCCAACACTAAATATCCACTACGTGGTAACTGTTCATTTTTATTATTAAAACGTTGAAAATCCATGTTATCAATAAAACCATGAAGTAAATTTCTACATATTGAATACATATATAAATTGAATACGAAATAAAAAAAAACAATAAATTGGAAAGTGAAATCGCTTAGAGAATTTTGACAGAAAAACTGTATATGATAAATGGATATATATTGATAATGAATCAAATATTCTAAGGCAGGGGCGTCAAACGTTGTGGAAATTATTCATTAAAAAAAATATTAAAATAAATTTGCTTTGTTTGTTTCCACTACAGAATAAGAAACTTAAATTACATGTTCGATATAAATTCAATTGTGCCCCTTTAATTTGATTTAATTTAATTATCGACGAAGTTTTTATTTGGTAGAATTCCATTATAAGTTTTATCTATAATTAAAAGTAAAGACTTTTTGATTCTACATTAATTTTTTTTATTCTGCGCGATAGGCCTATTTCGCCTTGTTAGGGCATTAACTAGCTTATGACTATTTTGACAAATTTTACTTATATTTAGGTATAGATTAATTATGTAGGAGGAGCTTACAGGTTCTTGTGATTGGTCATTTAAAACTACTGATATTATACAATACAAAATGAAATAAATTTACTTTACTCTGGTTGGTTGAGACTATTTATTTTTTGACCAATCCCTATTTAGATAATTAGTGAAATTGAATATAATGAATTGATTTATGGTAATGGCTGGTTTTTTCGGTGTAACGGTACATGGTATTGTGCCCTAATGGGCAGTGAAATGCACTGTGTTTACAATATTAGGGATTATTTCTTAAACTATTGTTGATATGTAGGTATTCTTGGTGGAGTAGTATGATGGATGTATCTGAAACAATTAAAAAAGTTTGCGGCAGAATCAAATCAAATAACATAATATGGTATATTTTTGTTTATGGAATAATATCTATGAGCGGTGATCTGTGTATGTTCATTTGTTCGTTTATGACAATGACGTTAGGATTTTTTAAGTGCTTGGAAATTTCTAACTGCTCCAATATATTTAGCCTTAAACCTTTCTTAGCAAAGTGTAGGGGAATAGGTGAATTTGTTGGACTGATTGTACTCATACTCCGGCGGTCGATATGACAGATTTGACAAAATTTTACGACAAAACAATCAACCTTACACCCACAACATTTGATCAAGAAGAAATAACCTTATTAGATAAAGGATTTAAGTATAATATTCCGGAACCGTTAAAATTAAAAGATATAGAGAATATCGCAGTAGACACAGAAATTGCAGTAATTAAATCCCCAAACCATAATTTAATTAAAAATCAAGTTGCAAATATTCTTACAAAAAGAGTCAAAAAATAAATAGTCTCAACCAACCAGAGTAAAGTAAATTTATTTCATTTTGTATTGTATAATATCAATAGTTTTAAATGACCAATCACAAGAACCTGTAAGCTCCTCCTACATAATTAATCTATAAATATAAGTAAAATTTGTCAAAATAGTCATAAGCTAGTTAATGCCCTAACAAGGCGAAATAGGCCTATCGCGCAGAATAAAAAAAAATAATGTAGAATCAAAAAGTCTTTACTTTTAATTATAGATAAAACTTGATTTAATTTAATTCAATATTAATTAACTAAGTATTATTCATACATTGAGGCACTTGGAGTATAAATCACAATATGAGTTTCTAGTGGTCGATGCTTCCCCCCACTCCCCTCCCTACCTTTCTCCGTTCCCATCCTGTTTTCAATATATGTATCTTGTAATACATATATTTTAGAATACTATAATTGGCAATTTAAAAATTATCATTGCATTTTTGTATATTTTTTTCTTTTTTGTTGTTGTTTTCTATAAAATATATCAAATAAAATAAATATAATATATTATGATTATGTAATTCGATCGAACTTGTAGTTTGGGCTATACAAAGCTCACAATTCTTCGTATAAAATAAAATATAACGCTATACGTGATACGTTATACACCCAAAAACGTCATGACGAAGCTTAAATTATGCACTATTAATATGATCTCTCTCCCTCTCTCCTTCAGCCTCCTTCAGGCTTCTCTATTTTCAGCAAGGTCTATCGAATCTCAAACAATCGAGTAAGTAGGTTCTTTGATTTAGTCGATATATCTCAACAGTGATCTCCCCCATGATCTTGGTAGACTGTATGACTTTCTACGTGATACCTGTTGGGAAATCAATGTATGATCACGCTCAAAAATTGTAAATCATGACTGTACTATTCCATAATAACTGAAAGAAAAATTATCCCTTACGTTTCATTAGAGTGAGAACAAGAAATGGGATTCATTATCATATCGTGTGTGGTATTTCTGATTTACGTCTTTAACATTAGCCCCAACAACCCTTGTTATACCTGCCGCAAGAATATTAATTCATTTCTTACATCCACATGGAAACCTTTATACAGAATGCAGTTACCTGGTTCTTAATCAGACGTATCCATCAGCCATTTCACGATGATTAGTTTTCACGTTCAAAAGCGTGGAAGGTTATGCTAATTTCTAGTTCATATAACCAAGGCATTAGAATGTGAATACGCTATTAAAACCCTATTTAAGTTTATAATTACATTACAATTTATCTTTTAAGCTTCTTATTTTTTCAGCTGTGAGGCTCCGACTTATAATAGTCCTTCCACTAGCCCACATAGCGCTTAGGCTTTTGCATTTCGTGGATTGAAACTATGTATTTATACTTGTTAATTTTGTCGACGGATAATTCGTGGTGAAACTCCATTATACTAGGTATAAATGAAAACACTAATTAGTTTTAGTTTCACTATTTAATTTTAACACTGGCACTGACCGGTATCGATCTGAAGATCATCGTCAGAGTGCGCGAAAATGAAAGTAAACAGAGTTTAAATAGATATGACTGAAATATTGGTACACAACCTTTTTTTTTTTTTTTTTTGTAAAGTTCTATCAGTTCGATTAGTATTGCCAGAAAGAACTGATGAAGAAAACTGGCAAACAAAACAGTATGGTAAATATGTGTGATGTATACAAAGTTTAGTAATGTTGAAGTAGAAAGAAAAACTGATTTTACATTATACAATATAGAAACGAATTATAAGAAATATAAATATTATTGAGTATCCAGAGGTTGGATACACAACCTCTGGATACTCAATAATATTTATATTTCTTATAATTCGTTTCTATATTGTATAATGTAAAATCAGTTTTTCTTTCTACTTCAACATTACTAAACTTTGTATACATCACACATATTTACCATACTGTTTTGTTTGCCAGTTTTCTTCATCAGTTCTTTCTGGCAATACTAATCGAACTGATAGAACTTTACAAAAAAAAAAAAAAAAGGTTGTGTACCAATATTTCAGTCATATCTATTTAAACTCTGTTTACTTTCATTTTCGCGCACTCTGACGATGATCTTCAGATCGATACCGGTCAGTGCCAGTGTTAAAATTAAATAGTGAAACTAAAACTAATTAGTGTTTTCATTTATACCTAGTATGTATTTATAATTATGGACTTCCACTGTGTTAGCGAAAAACTTTTATACATTATAACATAAAACTGATTAAAAAAATATCTACAACTAATAAAAAAATACCACATTTATTATTTTTCATCACAACATATATACAATGACAAGAAGTAGATTACTGCTGCCCAACTAAGAAATCCTGTTCTATATGGCTAGCAGTTATATCATAAAACCAATTAAACAAACTTTTCTACATTATATCATGAAACTAATAAAAAAAGTTATTAAAAACTAATAAAAAAACTCTGAACATGTTGATTGTAATCAGGTATTGTGTAGGTTGAAACAAATAGACATCATCATCATCATCATTTCCAGCCCATCTATCCCAGTTCATCCGAAAAGCATAAAATAGTTTTCGAATTAAAATCTCACATTTATAGAACTTACTCAGAGCATTATAAATGTCGTACATTCAGTGATATACGTGTGTGGTGCTCCATTTTCTCTGCCTGCCCAATTAGCGACGCCGTTTGTTTTTATATTTTGAAACAGGGTTTTCTGTAAAATCTCAATTTGTGTCTTCGGCGTTACGCTGATACGATTAAAAGTTTATGAAAACGCTGGGAACAATACAGCGAAGAGGAAAAATATTTTAATGGGAAATGGGATACTTTCCATTAAGAAACGAGGGATAATGTATTCAGATGGAAGATATGAAGAAAATAAGGATGAATGTGCAAGATAAAGTATACGAAGTAGGTATGTTGAGGAAATGTTCGAGTGCAGAGGTTTGAAATTACATAGGAAAATGTAAGCACTGAGTACAGCTTACAAAATATAATTTAAGGGTTATCATAATTCTACTATGGAATAGTGGAGAGTAATGATTTCACAATTTTTAAGTGTTTTTTATACCAATTTCTCAGCGGGTATTAAAGAGTGCACTCTGAGTTTCGTCATCATATAATATGATGCTCTCAAGGTCTGGTAAATCGAGATTTTTTGACTTTGCTTTAATTTTTGAAACAATAGAAATAGTAAATAAATATATAGGTACAAAAACCATTTTCAGAACAATACATCACTATCGTACTAAATAGAATCTTCAAAATGCCATAAACTATTCTATTGTTAAAAACACCGCTGGGTACAATTTTTGCGGGGTTGAAAATACCCCTGGGTGAATAATACACACACATACATGAATATTATAGAGGGACCTACGTTTTCCTTGGTCGCTCCTTCCTACTATGTATGTTAGCAATGATTTTGAAACAAAAATGTAAGTATTTGCAAAGGTTTGACTTTTGAACGGGTTTTCTTGCCAACCGTTATTTCTTTCCTTTAAAGTATTGGGATTTTAAATAAAAGTCAAAATACGTATTCTTTTTACACATTAATAATTCATTATATACCTTTTATAGTATATGTATACATAATAAACCATAAAAGGAAATTCAATTACTTCATTCTTCTTTATAAATTGTCGTCAATTAAAAAAAAATTGAAGACATTCTTTTCAAGGTTTTTTTACACATAAAATAAATAATCGATTTTTCACTAGCATTAATCAAATTACTCAATTAATAATTTTTATTCACAAAATATGTTTATTTTATTAAAAGAATGAGCATGTCCTCGTTACAAGTACATATATACATCCTCATAAATTCCTTAAATTAAGCATATGCTTGTGCTATAGGTGAACGAACTCGTGACCACTGGATTACTAATCCAGCGCGCTAACTGCTCTGCCCCCACCCATATAATTGTATACATTAAAAATTTAATAATCTCAGCCGGAAACGCATAGCTTTGTTTGTTTTTTTTTTATCAAAATATCAAATGAATCACGCAGGAAACATGCATTGTCATCGGGAATACACAAGTTCTGATAGTTTCAGGTCTAACTGGTCGGGAAGTTAGTTAAAAATCATTACGAAATTCCAGTATAGACAGACATACATATAGAAAGACAGACAGACAAGTGAAGATAAAGAAAAGGGTGTAAAATGTCTAAAGTTTAAACATTCCTCTCTTTTTTCCTTGTTTTCCTTTCCTTGCTATCACTGTTCTTGTATTAAATTTTTTTTCTCTTCTCTTCTGTATTCTTAATTTTCTTTTTATTTGTATTTTTGTCGTGTAATAACGTTATTGCCATAGTTCACTATATATTGTATACTTAACATAAACTCTGGTTGTTGGTTGGAAGAAATTGCCGTTATATAAACACGAGTAGTATACCTATTCATACTACAAATAGTGCTCAATGAGGTGAAATATTCACAAAATTTTGCGGATCTCACTTTATTTTTAATGTTATTTCAATTTTCGTTCGCCTTTTTCAATTATATTGCTTCTTAGAAAACTCCACGTAAATTAAACGCCACGTTTTTTGACACTTTTGTACAATTACCTACTTAAATATTATGTTGAGAAAACTAATTAATTTGAAAAATGTGATCAAATGCGAATACAAAATAATCTTTTTCCTAACCTAAAATGGCAAAGGTGTTGATAAAATAATTCCTATAACCAATTTCCATTATATTATAGGAATAATTATCTAACCAATTATTCCTATAACCAATTTCCATTAATAGGAATAATTATCCTATAGTATAGTCCATATTTTTATTAAAAACTAACTGAACCTAAATAAAAAACTAACGGGAATGGAGATTTACGTACACATCATACTTTTATTTCGTTGTCGTATTTTATTACATCTCGTATAATATTCGGTTAGGTTAGTCAGTTTATAATGATAAAAGCGACTCGCTTGAGCGAGTTGCTTTATAAATTGAATAGAAATTGGTTGCAGGAAAAAATTATCGACACCTTTGCCATTCGAGGTTAGGAATAAGTTTATTATGTAGGTATTCGTATTTGTCAAGCCATTTGATCACATTTTTTAAATAAATTATGTTTGTAAACATATTTCAATATAATTTTATGATTTTGAACATTATTTCGTATTTTTTATTTTTAAATTATCGCGATGTCAACTTGACAGCTCATCCGACATTGGTAAATGATAAGTGCGTTTTCCAAGCTCTAGTCCTATATTGTGTTCCTCCAGTAATTTGTAGCCATAATTGCATTGCTCGCCATTCAGCAGGCAAGCAGTTCAGCAGGTGTGACATGACATGCAAATGTGGGGAGACGCACAACACACATAATCTACAATCAATCATAAAAAATCGTCTAGATCAAAGTTAAGTAACAATTTGTCATTTAGTTATCTCTTCTTTCTTCTCTTCTTCGTTTAATAGACCTAGTTGGTCTGTTGTTCAGGAACTATGCCTCCTGGGATGATGAAGTCATAATATCCTTCCATCTCTTAGGTGGTCTTCCGGGTAGGCGGCGGCCAGAAGGGATTTTGTTTGATGCTATAGACTAGCGTCCATTCTGGCAACGTGGTCCCTCCAATGTCTTCTTCTGGATCTACTCCACCGAACGATGTCCTTTATTCCACATATTTTCCCTACTTGAACATAGCAAACACGATCTCGAAGAATTTTTCCAGTGATTGACCTTAGAACCTTCATTTCCATTGTCTTTAAGAGCCCCTTGGTTCGTACAGTGTCTGCTCGCGTTCCCACAGCATACGTCATATTTCTGTATTCATTAATATTCATAACTTTTTTTTTTATTATTATTATTGAAACCAAACAAAATATAACAATATAGTTACAAACAATAAAAATATTACAAAAAAGTACAATTTAAATAAGTTATATGAAACATTTTTTTTACAGGATTATTTGGTATATACCACCTCACTAGGCTGAGCCTGTACCGAGGTGGCAGATTTTTTTTTTTTGCGTTATATCTGACAGAAAATATTAAACTTGTATTTAACTAAAACTTGTTATAAAATATACCTATTATAAAAATAAAATATAAACTATTGTAGCTTGATCATGTTTCCGCAGTATATAATGCCCTTGTTTCTAATCCATGTTTCTATTGTTTTCTTGTGTTTCAAATTATTCATCAACTGTATGTCCGTTATTTCACTTTTTATCTTATTAAAATTTTTTGGAGCTAAATAATAGTAATGTCTTTGTCCGAATGTCGTGTTTGTCTTTGGAGTCATGAGAAAATTCCTGCGTGTCGTCTCGTAATTGTGTTGCGGTGTAATATGAATTGTTTTATCTTTATGAAAATGTATAGAAATAATTTTGATACATAACTGTGGAATGTTGAAAACTGGAAAATCATTAAATAATTGAACTGTTGGATATGTAAATGGTTTTTTTATTATAACCTTAATAAAAGCTTTTTGTGCTTTAATAAGAGGATCCATATTAATTTTAGCAGCGCCACCCCAACCAATCATTCCGTAACTAATTTATGATTTTTTATTCGAAATTTTTTTTAAGTCTGAATCTAATCTTATGTAATATAATCTTAAATTCATGAGTAGTATTTCATCCCCGGGAATATAATCTGGACCTATGTCAAGAATGTGTTTTGAGTCTTCTGTATTTCTTCTTATATTTCCTCTTATCACAACTGAGTTTTTTTCGACAACTCTAATATTTTATTTTATACTAAATTGATGATGATGTCAATCACGTGTTATGAAATGGTACATCATATGTCAGATTTTAGGGAAAAAATACGGTAGGTAGTGTCTATTTATGTGTCTCTGCTTGGGATAAATCTAAAAAAACGACCATCTAACTCGTATCACTATAGCAGATTGTTTTAGTGATACAGACTCGGTTCATCGATCAACCCGTACACATCCAGTTGCGATATTTAAACAAAAACTAGTGGGGTGTGGCCAATACTTAACTCTCCACATCATATGTAGTTAGTGTTCATTTTTTCTTCTTGAAAGGTTGACATTCTCTAAATGCTTTTTTATGAAGAACATTTATATTAGATTCTTAAACAAATATAAGATTACCAGAGGACAATAGTTTTCACAATACACCATACATACAAAAACATTGTCACGAAACTCATAGTATGCACTTTCTACGTGATACCTGTTAAGAAATTTAAATTAAAATTGCATTACTAGCAAGATGAGCATGTATGAGACAGTATCAATGTTGATGAGGCGATACATATGTGACAAGATAGAATAATGCGGTGTTCGGTTCTCACTGCCAACCCCTTGAGGAAGATAGAATTGGAGAGTAAAAAATACATTTGTCTATAGAGACACATACAATATCAATATGAAGTTGATCACTCAATTTTCCCATACAGAAGCTATTTTATATCTGTTATATACATTTTTCATACAAAAAATATGAAATTTATTTCACATTGATATGGCAGACCATAGATTTTTTTCTTTAAATTATGACAATCCTTGAATGCATTTTTGATGAGTGTATTTTTATTGTATCAAAATTTTAAACAGTAGTATAAAAACCTCGACTTTCCAGACTGTGAGAGCATTTTGAAAATTTGAACAGATGAAATCATACAGAAGAAATTAACGGATATCTATAGAAAACTAATCAGGTCTAAGTTTATGGACTTTACATATATGATATCATTATGAAGTCAATCGGACTTATAGTTTGGGCTGTAGAGAGGACACAAAAAAACAACGTAAAAGATGAAATCATAGAGAAGAAATTAAAAGTTGTCTATGAAAACCTAATCAGTCATAGGCCTATGCAATATACATATATGATGTAAATATGAAGTCGATCGGGCTTATAGTTTGCGCTGTAGAGAGGACACAAAAAGGATAATCCGTACGCCGTACGCCATACATACATACAAACGCATCACGACGAAACTCACAGTATGCACTCTCTACATGATACCCGTTAAGAAATTGATGTAAAAAAATACGCTTAAAAATTGTGAAATTATGACTCTATACTATTCCATAGTGTGGAGAGTAACAAGAGTGGGCTGTGGCTAGCACTTAACTCTCCACTAAATAGTGTATATGTATTTTTCTTGAAAGTCGTGAAAATCCCTGAATTTACAGGGATTATGAAGTAAATACACAGGTGTATCTGTATGCCTTGTTTTAAATTAATGCATTTAGGAGAATTGCTTTTTTGATTTTTAATTTAATAATTATTGTAGTCATATTGATTATGAAAAAAAATAAGAATAGATTCAATTCAATTCAATACTCTTTCACACTGTGTCGTTCCTTACTATTCAATTATTAAAAAGAATGTGAATGGATTTCGATCATTTAGACAAATATACCTAAATATCAGTAAAAACATTCAACGGTGTTGAGGCATGGGACCTTCAAGGTTGGTACCAAAAACCGTCTGTAGGCGTTAGAAATGTGGATTCATCGTAGAATGCTAAGGGTATCCTGGACCGACATGGTGAGAAACCATGTGTAGATTTAATACTGACAGACAAGACAAGACACAACAGCGAAGCTCCGTAAGATTTCGAATTTTGATTATAAAAGGGAAGATTGAAGGTCGTAGAGGGGTCGACAGGAAACAGCTATCCTGGCTTCGAAACATTCGGGAATGGACTGATATGAGGCATGTGGCATGTCGGGAGAACCCGACTGGACACATGATCAAGAAGAAAAAAACATTCAAATGTTGATTTAGTATAGTTTTGTTTAGATTCGTTCACATAGCGAGAGAGAGAGAGAGAATCCTGCCGCGACCGAACCTATACCTATAGCACAAGCACCTATACCTATAGCACAGGCTTTTACGCTTGGTTTGGGGAATTTAGGCGAATGTATCTGTACTTGTTTAGCAAGAACGTATTCATACATAGTTCATGAATTTGTTAGTTCTTGTCCACAGTGAGAGCCTAGTCCGAGTTCTTAGACGGGCGCGTTCCTATTCCATTTAGTCCAAGTTGATATTCTACATATAACGCTGAAATAGGAACACTTATTCTTACTCCAAGTAAGTCACGAATTAGTCCAATTCCCTATTCTATAACCACATTTTAGTCAAATCAACTGTCATAACGTTCTAACTTTAGTTCACACCTTATTAGAAGCGTACTAGTTATTTTTACAGCAGTTCGGGATGTTTTAGTTAAATAAAAATGGATAATTTACACGTTATGCTGAAAATATAAACCAAAAAATATTAGTGCAGATCAATATATTGGAATGTTAGGTTGGGCGACATGACATAAATAAACATTAGATCACAAGAGGCAGTCTCCGACTGAAAAAACAGGCCCTCGGCCTAAAGTCAGAGGAAGAAGAAGAATTAAAGTAGGTACAAAAAAAAACATTGCATCAAAACATCACACATAACTATCAACCAATCGACGTATTTTCACAACTTATTCACAGTCACAGTCACAAGACTTCCGGTTTCCGGTTCGAAATGTACGTTTGTATTTAATTTTGTTCCATACAAATCAAGCAAAAAAAACTATAATCTGTACTAAAATGGACTCAATTTCCACAATGAATGAAATGAGGAGAGAAATCGTTTCAAGCCTCCAAAATTTTGAGGCGCGACTCGACGCATCGTCAAGCCCAGAGAAAAAATCAATTGCAAGTGACTTCTCGATCTTTAAACATGATGTCCTCGAGAGGCTTCATCGCTTATCCTCGGAAATTTCTAGCCTTATTGACAGAGTAGATGACCTGGAAGCTCACTCTAGACGGAAAATGATTCTAATTCACGGAGTAAAGGAGGTTCCCAACGAGGATACAAACACTGTTGTCACAAACTTCATCAACAATAAGGTACGTGTTACTGACTTACCCCGTGAATTCATTGTCTTCTGCTTTCGCCTAGGAACTATTACAAATGGAACCCGCCCCATCCTTATTAAACTGAACTCCATGGACACCAAACTGAAAATTTTTAACAACAAAAAAACACTGAAAGGCACTAACACGATTATAACGGAATCACTCACAAGGGCACGTCAGAAAGTCTTTAACGAAGCAAGAACGAGGGTAACTGCATCGAACTGCTGGACCAAGAATGGCAAAATTATCATCAAACTGGCTGACGGATCCCTGAAGGCAATCACCAAATTTCGTGAACTTGACGACATCACAACCCAGAAAAATGCATCCCAGCCTCAAGCAAAACGAACTATACGTTCAAGAAATATACTTTAATTGTTTTCTACACCGGCTTGATGCTACATCGCTTGATAATAAATTTGCCGTCATATATTTATCATGATTTTTGATATGTCAAACTTTCATAAAAATGTATCACGTAGGTATTCTTAAATAACTTTGTAAACCAATCAACAACTATTTCCGTTTTTATCTATGCCAATGTAATCATACATTAATGTTGCCATTTTATATTCTTAATATCAATATCTGGGCAGGCGTACCAACTTTGACGAATTTAATAAATGTGTTTTCTGTGGTTTATAGATGGCCTGGTTTGTACACCGGTTTTTGTTTTTGACACATCATGTATTATCTAGTGTTCACACCAATTTAGTTATTTTATTTTAATATTTTGGTTACCTTTTTTTATAAATATACTATAATGCAATTGGCTCAAGCAATTATAACTACAAACAAAGCTAACCAAACTATTTTTACCCAACTTTTATAGATTGAATTTAAAAAAATCGGTGTGCATCCTGGGATATCCATGGTTTATGACTAACATAATGTATTCATATGTATGCACCTAAACGTTTATTTGTTATTCTTTTTTTTATTATTTAATGAATACTATGTAAATAATTCCTTTCTTTCAATGCTGATCATAGATAGTTGCTATCTACTTTCATTAATTTATAATTTCTTACTTCACTGTTATACCTACTACCCATTGAACACATTATTATTTTATTATTATTATTTTTTTCCCCTCAGTGTTATCATAGTATATTCATGTGACTGATGCGAAATTTACAATGAATAATCAATTAATCGACTAATACAAATGTATCTATACAAATGTATCTACATATACCTACTGTTATCTTCAAACCAACCAAGCATTATATAAATATTATACAAACCTATATGTTATGAGTCCAATAGTATATTTTCTTGAATAGTTTTTTTATTTTTGCTGCTTCTCAATGATTCTTTCTATAGCAGTTTTTTGTCATAAAAGTTCTTCTATATAATATACTTTATAATTTAAGTTCTTCTATACACCTATATTTAATTTCTTCTATACATATATAATTGTTAAGTAATTGTTTAGTATCAACCTGCTATACATTATGTTGAATCAATCATCTTCCGACGATTCCTTCCACTCTATTCCCGATCACCTCAACCAAATTTCCTCTCCTAACTCCTCCTCCAACTCCTTCAGGAGCGCCGACACCCTTGATGACGATCCCTCAGAGCACTTACAGAACACACTCATTTCACTCTTTACCACGACTAAGAACTTCCACGCCTGTCATATAAACGCACAAAGTATTCCGGCCCACTATCCTGATCTCCTCACTTCTTTCTCTGATGTTTCTTTGCACGCTTTACTTGTGAGTGAAACCTGGCTAAAACCATCTCTCCCCTCTACTCTCTATCCCCTCAAGGGTTATCACTTGGTTCGTAACGACAGAATCGGAAAGGGGGCTGGAGGTGTGGCTATATACCTACGGTCAGACCTTAATTATAAATTAATACACCAATCTCCACAGCCTTATAATAGCCGACCAGAATTCATATTTCTTGAAATCGACTTAAAATGTGTAAAAGTTTTACTTGGGGTAGTTTACTGTCCTCCGATCATAAACTACTTCTCTGAACTAGAAGGTGTGCTTGAAAACCTTTGCACTCAATATACTCATTCTATCATTATGGGTGATCTTAACACGTGCATCCTTAAAAATGACACCAGGGCTCAGAATCTCCTGAACATCCTCAAATCGGTCAACCTTAAAACCTTAGCCCTAGATCCCACTTTCTATACTCAGTCATCCTCATCACTATTAGATCTTATTATAACATCCGAAGCCATTCCAGTATAAAATCACGGATAGTTGACTGCAGCTGGTTTTTCTCATCATGACCTAATATACGTTAGTTCCGCTATCCTGGCCCCAAAGATTAAAAAAAAAATTCTAAAACGAAGGAACTTTAACAGGATTGACGTCAATAAACTTCAGTCTGACGCAAACAATACCGACTGGACCCTCATATATAACTTAGAAAACATTGACGCTAAAGTGGACATGTTTAATGACCTTCTGATCAAACTTTTTGACCAACACGCGCCTGTAACTGTGATGAGAATCAAACATCGTCCTGCTCCTTGGCTTTCTACTGAAATCCTAAATTTCATGGCAAGAAGAGACAAAGCGTTCAGTCGTTATAAGAAACGGCCGAATGAAAACACATTTGAACATTACCGACAGCTTCGTAATCGATGTAACCAAATTTGTAGAAATGCCAAAAGAAAACACATTCATAATATTCTACATGATTGCGAACCTTCTCGTTTATGGAATAAAATTGGGTCCTTAGGTATTGGAAAAGCTAAAACAACTCAGACTTAAACATTCACTTTGCTAATTCACCCATTAAAATGACTTACCAGACTAAAGAAAACACTATTAAGAATATCCTCGAAACAACTCAGACGCTCAACTCCAATTTTATTTTCTCAACAGTATCAGAATCTGATGTTGAAACGGTAATTAAATCCATATCCTGTAAATCTTATGGATGTGACGACATAAATGTCGATATGATTAAATACATTCTTGCATTCACTCTCTCCCCAATAACTCATATTATCAATTTTTCCCTAACATCCAGCAGGTTTCCCTCACTATGGAAAAAAGCATTCATAACACCTCTTCCAAAAGTTGCTAACCCAATTGCTACAAAAGACTTTCGGCCTATTTCTATCCTCCCAATTCTTTCTAAAGTAATTGAAAAAATTGTTCACAAACAACTCAACTCATTCTTATCATCCAACTCACTCCTTCACCCGATGCAGTCTGGTTTTCGTGCGGGTCATAGTACAACCACCGTTTTAGTTAAGGTTACCGATGACATTAGGAAGGCTATGGACGCGTCCAAATTAACATTACTATCACTCTTAGACTTCAGTAGCGCCTTCAATTCTGTCGACTTTGAGGTATTACTAGCCCGCTTGAAATCCCTTAATATCTCGTCATCCGCTATTCACTGGTTCGCTAGCTATCTCAAAGGTCGAAAACAATGTTGCAAAATATCGCCCGAAGAAATGTCTGACTGGATCACCTTGGAAACTGGTGTTCCTCAAGGCGGAATTCTTTCTCCTCTACTTTTCTCTATATTCATCAATCCAATTGTGAGTGGCCTTCGGTGCTCCTATCATATGTATGCTGATGATCTCCAACTTTACATTGAATTCTCTGTCAACGACATAGAAAGGGCTACACAAACCATGAATTCAGACCTCAGTCATATAGTCAGATGGGCAGCTGAAAATGGAATTCTCCTCAATCCGACTAAATCCCAAGCCATTATCATAGGTAGCCCCAAACATTGTGCTAAATTGGCAAATGGTACATTTCCTCTCCCCTCACTGAATGGCACAGATATACCTCTATCTAAAACTGTGAAAAATCTAGGAATTTTGTTCAACCAGCATTTATCTTGGACTGAACAAGTCAATGAGGTTAGCCGCAAGGTTTTTCGTAGTATCCACTCTCTGAAAAGACTTCAAAAATTCCTTCCAACCAATATTAAAATAAAACTTGCGCAAACTCTACTTCTCCCTATTCTTGACTATGCAGACATTTGCTACTTAGATCTCAATCAAGAAAATCTTAACAAACTAGATCGTCTACAAAATGTCTGCATACGATTCATATTTAACCTCCGTAAGTACGATCATATATCGCATCTTCGCAAACAACTCAAATGGCTTCCCATCCATCTGCGCCGAGATCAGCACACCCTCTGCCTCCTGTTTAATGTATTAAACAATCCGAATGCCCCCACATATCTGAAAGAAAGATTTCAACCGCTGGCCTCTCATGGACTCCCACTTCGGTCTAGAGAAGAAAGAACCCTTGCCATCCCACCTCACGTTACAGAATACTATTCATCTTCCTTCACTATTCATGCTGCCCGGCTGTGGAACAATTTAGCATTTGATATTAGAACTGGCACATCACTTCCAATTTTCAAATCTCGTCTTAAATGCTCACTCTTCCTCTCAATTCCATAACGAACATATATCCCAATTTCACTTTCCATCCCTTTTGATTGCTCCTCATCCTCTCCCTTTCCTTTCAGATTTTCCTCTCCTTTCTGAATTTGTGTAATTTCTCACTTTTTGTTTTACTGTCTTATACTGGTTGTGTTATTATATATATGCCGAAACTATGTTATGTACTTTTAATCTCAGATGGTTGACTGGAAGAAATTGCCTCCAGGCAATAAGTCCGCCATTTGTACTATGTAATTTTATGTATGTACAAAGAAGTGTTATATAAATATAAATAAATAAATATTTTCAGTGAGGGTAAAATTTAGTACAGAAATGATGGTCCTTATTTATTGTATATTCACGTTACATTCGTACCGGTGTTAAATTCGAATTTATTCCTACCATCGCATCGTATGGAATCGATAAAATTAGAATAGGGAAAATCTTTTATTATTACGCTTTTTATGTTTTTCGCAATAAAATTTAAAGGTTGTGATGGCAGAAAACGTAAAATTTTATCGGGCGATAATAGTTGTGTCTGTGGGGGGGTTGTAGCCCGGGGGTCCAAACGGGCCCCCCCTCATCTACGTGACCTTTGCCCGACAATAGTGTTGCTTTGTGTTTTTCATATTTTAGCAGGGAGCGAGGCACTTTCCCGCAGACATCTTGGGTGTCTTGTCTTCTTTATATTATCCCGTACGATTGTTGCGTGGCCCGACTAGGATAATGGTATAAAAAATATTGTTGTTTCCTCAAAGCATACCTGGCTGCGTGCCCTCAAGACAAAAAGCAATCTAATTGTTGATTTTTAAACAAACGATTTAGATTTGAATCTTGTTAGAGGAGTTGAAAGGATGAGAGACGTTTATTAATAAACGCGATGTTTAAGATAGTGTCAAGAAAGAAAAGTCATTGCAGTCTCGTTAAAATATTTATTTATTTTATTATATTTTCGGCGTTTCCCATTTACATAAAGTTTTCACAAAAGTTTTTTTTATTTTTTAAAAACCCATCTAGAGACCTTCTCACGTCTACTCAATAGTAGTCCATTGTGATAATTTGCCTCCTAGATGTCATTCCATAGTCCTATCTCCGGTGTTTCATGTTCATCCATGCAGAACCTGCATAGGTACATTTCCGATAAATTCATCGTGCATAGATGTTTATTGAGTCTACAGTGACCTGTTAAGATTCTAGTAAGAATCCTAAGGTTGTTCCTGCTCATTATTAGGATCCGTTTAGAGTGTGTTGAAGAGAATCCTGAAATGAATGCTTTTGAATGTCTATGTCCTGGAGTAGATAACCATTTCACAAAAGATACAAAATATAGAACATAGTAATGCATGTGTGAAAATACATATATAAATAAACAAATATACCCAATCTATAAACAATGAAAATAAGAGCAAAAAGAAATATAAAGAAAAACGAGATAAATCTATAGCCATATATAATCATAGCTTATACAAAATAAAAAAAATACATATAAAAATAAATTAAAAAAAAAAAAAATTAAGATCTGCATACTAACAATCGGATCAGAGCAGATCAATCGCAGCGGATCAAAAGTTATAAGGGGACGGACGGACACACAGACACACTAAATGTTCTACTCCGAATTCTAAGTAAATCCGTATATGGAACATATATGCTGCGAAGCCTCTAAGTTGGTGGTTTTTGACTTCAAAGTCGGAAAAACCGTGAAAATTATAGATCCTGCATACAATCTCGCGTATCCTGGCTTGAAACATTGTCGATATGTTAAGAGAACAAAGTTCTCTTGAAAAAAATGTCGACAGTTGGATAAGCATATTCATATCTCAATCTCTGGATTTTGTATAATGCAGAATTGTGATGATATATGTTGAAATCAAGAAATAAAAATTTAATTCATATATTTATTTTAGAATCATTATTATAGGATACTATGAAATGCTTCTTAGGAAATTTTAGCAATCACTCTGGCCATCCTCATAATTAAAAACACAAACGTCCTTAAACACTTGTTTGATCACAAGAACGCAGAGACACTCATGAAGTTGATTAATATTAGATTCAGACTTAACAAATCTTTTAGATAGATTTGTTGGTTCCACATAATAAGCTCTCTTTGGCACATTAAGTGCAGTGTCTGCACGGTTTTAGAGTCCTCCGGACTCTTTTTATGTCCAATATGTGATCTTTTAGACTTTTGCAAGGTGCCGTTGTTAGTCCCCATAAGCAGTAGCCTTACTCTTGAAACTCGAATCCGATCCCAGTTTCAAATTTTCATTTAGAACTTACCTATCTGTCGCTTGCGTACATTCAAATGATCGACTATTACTATTAAAACATACTTACCTACCGCATTCATTCTCCGTTACAAAGGTAGGTTCTTAGCGAGTCGGATCGTATTGGTATCGGATTTGCAGTGGAGAGTAAGGCCGCTGAACGGGTGGTGGAAAAAATATACACAAAAATGTGATGGTTGCGATTTTTTTATAATAGAATATTGATTAAGATTAAGAATATATTATGATCGAGTACAGATTTATACATTTTAAGATTAAGACAACATAAGAACGTAGGTACTTAAAGCGTGTCATGATTAGCTACATCCTGATTTTTCTTTGATAATTGTTTGTACTCCTATGGATTTATGAATAAGTTCAACTCGATGTTTTGACAAACTTTATAGTGCAGACAAATCGAATGAAAAAAGTATAATAGACAAAAAAATTGGAATAATATACAATTAGGAAATCAGTCACCTTTAGGGCTAACGACCTGTTATTTCTTGGTTTGTGTGATCACTTCAAGTGCTTGCGCAACATTCACTAACGATGTTTTTTTATTGACGTCCCTTATCAATGTAATATTATTTTTACACTTTTTCTTTTACTTAATTTGTCTCTCTGTACATTTGCAATCGATTTTTAACAAAATTTACGACCAGTTAGAGGTCTGAAACATTCAGAATTTGTGTATTCCCGATGACAATGCATAAAAAGACCGTTTCCAGCATAATACATTTGTTAAAATTGAACAATTTTGTATTCCACAAAAAGTAAACAAAGCAGTGTGTTTTCGGGTAAGCGTTAATAAATTTTGAATTTTATGCGGTTATATGCAACAATAATATTTCACTTATTTGTGCACGTTTTTTATGTAAAAAAACAGTTAAAATCAAAATAATAATTTCTTAACAAGATTAAACCGTCAACCAAATTAAAAATAAGGAAAATTTAATATATGCTAGTGAACAATCAACTAAAAATTTAATATGTCAATATTTATTTGATTAAATGTTTTATTATAATAAAAACACTAATTAATAAAACCAAAATCTCTATATTGTTTTTCCTTTTGTCAATCTTGACGATATTCATAATATTGCCGTACTCTATTTGAAAATTTTATAAAGTTACTGTGTTTTGTGGAAGTATCGAACATGCATCGTGTTGATAATAATTTCACAAGGTTTGTATGTATGTATTTCTTGAACCACACAGATAATGAAGTGAGAGAGAAGATACATACATTAGAGATAATGAAATGAGATGAGAGTATGTAGGTTTATTGTGACATTACTACAGTTGTTTGAATTAACCAAATATCCTGTTTCTAGTTGACATGGAACACTATTATATTAAGATGATGCGCCCAACTGTTATAACACTTGTGACAATATTAGTATTTAAGTTTTATATTTGCTGTTACCAAAACTATTGGATTTAATAGTTAAGAAGTTTTCAAATTTAGTTTGTAGGTACTAAATAAAATTAAAGTTATATAAAAAAGATAAATTGAATTATTCATAAAAGTAAATAAACAAAAAACACATTGTTTTAATCAGCAAATTAGAATGACTTTAATGAGCCTTAGCGAGCACAGAACACAGCCGGCTTAAACAGTAAGGTTTTTCCTAAATTAATCTAACTACCACTAATTTTTCATTTATGAATTTTTTTTTTTGTAAATATACCTGTACCAAGTGTATTATATTGTATTGTATTAATCAGTAAGATATTTCATAAGATCTTTGTACTTTGGACACCCTATAATTAGGTAACTATGAATTCATAATATTTTACTAACAATACACCGGTCCCCGCAACCCTTTTTCCAACTTTGAAGTCAAAAATACCAACTTAGAGGCTTCGCAACATACATGTTCTATATACGGAATTACTCAGAATTCGGAGTAGAATATTAAGCGTATCTGTGTGTTCCCCCTCCCCCTTTTGATTCGCTCAATTTACAGAGCCCAAAATTTCACATAGTTATAGGCCTACAAAAATTTTATAATCAGAATTTTGAATTTGTGTTTCAGTCAAATTTTATTTTTTTACTTTATTATTCCATATATCTCAGAAACCATAAATGCTGACAATTGGTATAAATATAGACAAATACAAAATCTCAAATTTACTTAAAAAATAGTTCCAGAGTTACTCTACCTTTTTTTATTGAGAAAAATATTTTTTTTATGATAAATTTATGTGTCTAACTGCCTATATTTCCAAATTTTTTAATAATATCGAAAAAAGCCGAAACACCCCAACTAGATAATTTAATTTTCAATAAAAACATATAAATATTGTAGTAGTACATCTCAAACTTTTTTTAACAAATTTTATAAAAATTGAATTTAGTGACGACATCGTTTCATAAAATTTGTTAGGCAGTATACACTACACAATATCTCACTCAATAGTTTTTTGATAACTACTTAATCTAAAAATATACATCATGCTGTTTTCATATTCTGGGTATGAAAATAAGACTGACCTCCATACTATCCTATCCTGACAGACATACCTACATGTTTTATATAGAAAACCAATTATCTTACAGTTTGGATCTCATGTGTTACATGCAACTAGTTTAACATAATTAGTGGTAATGTTTTTTTTATTTATATTTATTAAATTGTTTTCTTTTTCTCTTTTTACTATTAATTCTCTGTTGTACAAATACTCAGTTATCTAACTTTCCATCTGGTTAAAAGATAAATCGAATATAATAAGCCTGTTAGTAAATAACATACAAATATTTTACATAAGTCAGATTATATTAATGTAAAATATAAATCAATTATTTGAACTGATATGAACAGATTAAATTAAAATAAATACTATTTTTCTTCACATAGGCGTTGTTTCTTTAATTTTATTATGATAAAAATACTAAACCTTGTTAACAATTATGGTATGGTAAATATTATACCTACCTACCAACATAACATGAGTGAGTGTTTATCACACTTATGGTAATATTTCCCACCCGATATTTTGATTTATTAATGAAAACACCAACATCGTTGTTACAAACTCCTTTAGCTAAGAAGTTCTACCCACATGCGGACTTACAAAATACATAAACACTCACACACTAACATCATTAATTATGAACAGTAAAAATATTTTTACATTTTATGAATTCCAGTGATCACACATAAGTCAAAATGTTCCGTGTTTTTTTTATTTTTAGGTTTAAAAAGTCATTTATTTATTTAATAATGCACATAAAAATGTACATTATTTATTTGTGCCTACCTCACTAGGATTAAATCCCGTGATGTGGAAGGCTCTTTAAAAAAAATTATAATAATAAAAGAACAAAGAAATAAAATAAAATAATAGCCACCAAAAAAGAAGAAAAATACAGTTATAATAACAGTCTACAACAATTATGATCTACTGTAAACATGTATTATATGATGACATGAACCAGAGAGCAGTCAAAAACAATAATTATGATCTACTGTAGACATGTATTATATGATGACATGAACCAGAGAGCAGTCAAAAACAATTATGATATACTGTATATATGTAGGTATTATATGATGACATGAACCAGAGAGCAGTCAAAAACAATTATGATCTATTGTTTATATGTATTATATGATGACATGAACCAGAGAGCGTCAACAACAATTATTTTGATATACTGTATAGGTACATGTATTATATGACGACATGAATCAGAGAGCAGTCAAAAACAATTATCAACTACTGCATACATGTATTATATGATGACAAGAACCAGGAAGCAGTCAAAAACAATTATGATCTACTGTATACATATATGTATTATATGATCACATGAACCAGAGAGCAGTCAAAAACAATTATGATCTACTGTTTATATGTATTATATGATGACATGAACCAGAGAGCATCAACAACAATAAATTATTATGATCTACTGTATAGGTACATGTATTATATTATGACGACATGAATCAGAGAGCTGTCGACATCAATTTTGTGACTTTGTATTCACATTGTCATTTATTAAGAATGGTTTATATTTACTAATGTTCCTTATGTCTATAAGAAATTTGTTAAACAATTGAGGGGCGAGAAAACCAAATAATTTCACAGTAGATATTTTTTTAAACATGTTCTGTATTTGAATTTGTTTCCTATATATTTTTGACATTTGCAAATGAATATAAAAGATAAAAAATATTTATTCGATTTAATGTATTTGTAATGCATAGTCTATATTTACTTGGTTTTTTTTTCATTGTTTTTAATATCATTATACTCTACTGTACTGTTGGATTTCCAAAATAAATAAAAAAAAATTAAGCTTTCTGCAGTCTTTTTCCTTATAAACTTTTACTATGCCAATTCACACTCCTCGTGCGCGCAGTTTGCTTGGAAAGGGGTCCAAAGTTTTCGCTTCCCGTACATAATTAGATAAATGGAGAAAATAAATACATAAAATACATGACATTGAAAAAGAAAAGAAGTTTTGTTTACGAAATTGGAAGTTTTCTCCGAAAATAAGTAAGTCATTTGCTTTGGGGAGGACTTATTTCAAACTATGTGAAGTAACTTTGTAACATTTATAGAATTTTTATAATTTGGATTGACAAGTACCATACCATCACGCCTTTTCCCTATTTGGAGCAGGCAGAGAGAACCGAACGCCAGACTCCTCTCTCTTGACATACATTTCTCGCTTCGTTCACGTCCATGCATCTTTTCATACTCTCTTCTGTTATTCTTACTTATAACGTCTCCATCTTTCCAAATTCCATTTATGTGATCGTGCCAAATTTTCCTTGGCCGATTTCTACTTTTCGTTATACTTTTTTGTCAGACAGTCATCACTCATTCTATATATGTGGCCAAACCACCTTGGAGCATTTATTTTTTCAATCATACACTCTTGTTTAATATCCTTATATCTTATTCTATCGTAAACCGTTTTACCACACATTCGTCTTAGACGAATGGATTGATAAGTGAAGTCAATAAATAGGCATAATTAGTGAACGTTGCGCAAGCGCTTAAAGTGATCACTTAAAACAGCCGATAAATTGTCGTACGCCCAGTAGGTGCCTGATAACCCGGTCCTCCTGTAAATATATGTTTCCGTTTCGTCTGTATCGAGATGTTAAAAAATTGACAAAAAAAAAATCAACGAAAATGATAGAAAAATAAGAAAAAAATCAAAATTAATTACACTAATGTTTACAACTGGAAATCCTATAACATTGGAATAATAACTAACCATTTAATAATGTACAACAATAACAATTTTCTTGTAGGTACTAAAATTTACCGTCGAGCAGATAAAGCAAGGACTAGATACTTATAACTTTATTCATAATAGGTAATGAAATAATAATTTCTTCATCTATGTACTCTGTGTAGGAGGTACACTTCATGTCCTCGCACACCCGTTCTAGATACTCCCGGCGGGGACGCCCTCTGCTAGTTGTTCCCTCAACCATTCCCTCCAAGATAATGTGTAGGAAATTTTTGTGTCACATGGCTTATCCAGTTTGCACGCCATTTAGATATGGTGTTCAACATGTGTCTGTTTTCTTCAATTTTACTGAGAACCTCATCATTTGTAATATGGTCCCTCCATGATATGTCGAGTATTCGTCTGTAGGTCCACTTCTCGAAGGCTACCAATCTTTTATGGTCGATTTCACTTTTGCGCCATGTCTCACAACCATATAGCAGAATACCCCACACATATGTCTTTACTAGATCTTTTCGGAACTAAAAGTCTACATTGTTGAATTCGAAGATCTAGAATTTGGTTTTTAAAAATCCATAAAAAATATACATCATTACAACGTTATTTGTTGTTTTAAGTCAGTTATATCACATTATGAGTTAGGTTAGATTACATACATACATACCATCACGCCATATCCCTTACGGTAAGCAGAGAGAACCGAGCGCCATACTCCTCTATTTTTGCATACATTCCTAGCTTACTTTACATCCATGCATCGTCTCATACATGCTCGTCGATTATTCAAGCTTCTTATATTTATATATAGGTTAGATTAGGTTATGCAATATTATTTTACAATTTCTGCAATATAATATTGCATTTCTGCAAATTGATACATATCCAAAGTGTTTTCACCTCGCATATCATATTATTTAATCACCCAGAATTAATTTTAATAAATATTCCAATTGTTGAACTTTGAAAAATTTTATAAATATAGACACATACAAATATCTCAAACTTGTTTTCATGAAAAAGTTCTAAATCATTAAATGATTCGGCGGATATTTTGTGGTTGTTAATATTAACCATATTTTTTATCACAGACTCGCCGGTCGACTTCCGACAGACTCTCTTTCTTTTTCGACAGACTCGCCGGTCGTTGGAAGGACAACGCTTTCGAAACATGTCGCGAAGTGACTCATAAAAAATAGTGGTTTATAGCTAGTTATATAATTCAAATATGGTTAATCTATAACTTTTTCATTTAGAAAAACTTTTTTTCTCGAAAAATTTATGTGTTTAATTGCCTATATTTTCAATATTATAAACCCGAAACACCCCAACTAGATAATTTAATTTTCTATAAAAAATATATACATTATTGTAGTCCATCTCAAACTTTTTTTAAAAATTTCCATAAATATTAATTTAGGGAAAAATTAATCGTTTCATACAATTTGTATGGCAGTATACAGAATATCTACGGGGACTATCAGTTGTTTGATACTTCTTCTCCAAACATACCACAAGCTGTTTAAATATTCGGCGTAGGAAAAAATAGTTAACCTCCATACATAAAAAGGGCTAACCTCCATACATAAAACGAGCTAACCTCCATACATAAAAATCTCCATTTGGTACGTATTCTTCAACTATACATTGGTTAGATGGGTCGGTGGCAGAGCGGTTAGAGCGCTGGGCTAGTAATCCAGTGGTCTCGAGTTCGAATCCTGCCTCGACCGATTTCGTTCACCTAAGCACAAGCATTTATTTGCTTATTTTGGGGAACGTAGGAAGATGTATATGTACCTGTTTAACAAGGACATATTCATTTAAAAAAAAAAGATTGTTGGATCTCTGTGTTACATGCAACTAGTTTTTGAGAATATTCCAACTGTCGATTTGTTCAGGAGAACTTTGTTCTCTTAACATATCGACAATGTATCAAGCCAGAATACGCGAGAATTGTATGGAGAGGTCTACTTTTTTCACGGCATTTGCAACTTTGAAGTCAAAAAACACCAACTTAGAGGCTTCGCAGCATATATGTTCCATACACGGATTTACTCAGAATTCGGAGTAGAACATTTCGTGTGTCTGTGTGTGTGTGTGTGTGTGTGTGTGTGTGTGTGTGTGTGTGTCTGTGTGTCTGTGTGTCTGTGTGTGTGTCCGTCCCCCCCTTATAACTTTTGATCCGCTCAATTTACAGAGCCTAAAATTTCAGAATATATAAAAAGTTACAGGCCTACAAAACTTTTATACTCGGAATTTTGAATTTTTGTTTCAGTCAGGGGTTATCAACTTTTGAATTTTTATTTTATTTTTCCATATATCTCAGAAACCATAAACGCTAGAACGCTGAAAATTGGTACAAACATAGACAAATACAAAATCTCAAATAAGTTTTTTCAAAAAAATTCCAGGGTTTCTCAAACATTTTTTATTAAGAAAAATATTTTTTTTATGATAAATTTATGAGTTTAACTGCCTATATTTCCAAAACTTTTACAATTATCGAAAAAAGCCGAAACACCCCAACTAGATAATTTGATTTTCTATAAAAAATATTAAAATTGTAGTAGAAGATCTCAATTTTTTTTTAACAATTTTTTTAAAATTGAATTTAGTGACGACATCGCTTCATACATTTTGTGTGGCAGTCGCCTATACACAATATGTAAGAAGACTTAATAGTTTGATACTTCATCTCCAAACATACATACATACCATCATGCTATTTGCATATTCTGGGTAGGAAAAAGGATCTTCCTCCATACTATCCTATCTTGACATACATACCTACATATGTTGTATAGAAAACAAAATATCTGAAAATATTCAATAATTTGTATCTATGGGTTTATAGTTTGGTACATATTCTTCAACTATACATACTATCGCTATCGACAGTTGGATCTCATGTGTTACATGCAAATAGTTTGTATCGAAAAATTAAGAAAAATCAACGTTTATTATAAGTATGAGTCTTAGTTATTTAAAATATTTAATCGTACTTGTAGATTTCGTTGTGTTGTGTATAAATTTTGTTGCAATTTAAATGACTGTGTCGATCGAAAGCTTCAAGGACTATTTTATTTTTACTCTTCCATGTGGATTGTAAATTTATTTCAAAAGCATCTGTGATTAAAATAAATTAGAAACTAAAAAAAAGTATCAAAGAAATTGTTTTATAGCTCAAATAAACAGTCAATAGCATAAAACTTACAAGCCTAATAAATTATAGAGTCCCTACTAGACCCACCAGGCAGAACGAACTTTTCAAAATCACCACGTGTAAAACCAACTCTTACAAAAATTCATTTATCAACCGCAGTTGCTATTCTTATAATCAACTTTTTAACTCAATTGACCCTTTTCATTTAAATATTGATACTTTTAAAAAACAAATCCTTTCCGTATTATATTACCCCTTAACGGCTCCCTAACTTACTATAACACATAAATCCTCTCACACTCACATGCACACACACTCACTCACACATACACACAATCACACGCCATATTATACTAATTTTCGAAATATCTTTTATACTGGATAAATATCTTTTATACTACTAAATTTATATTGGATTTTATTTTTTATTTTGTAAACTACTCATTGCTGGAGATAGGTCACCCGCACATTAATGTTGAAATTTAATGAATCATCGCACGGGCGTAAATGCAGTATAAAAAAAATTATACAGCTGTAGACTATTTATAAAAAAAAAAATTAAAAAAAAAAATAAAGAACTAAAAGAAATATTTAAAAAAATGTGCGATAGGAAGTGAGGTTGGTAATTACAAACAATGAGTGTGAAATTATTTAAAAATCATTGCTATAAGGATCAATCAAAATCTTGAAATTAAAACACATAATTTTGTTTTTACTACTATTGTACTATTGTATTTACTAGTGTAGTTGACTGGTAGAAATTGCCTACGAGCAATAAGTCCGCCACATTATGTGATTTGTTTTGCATAGTAAAAGAATTTTAATTTAATTTAATTTTTTTTTATTTTATTTATTTTTCATTAATTTATTTTTACTCCTTACTAATCCAAAGGGATGTAGTGGGGAGTTGCGGTGGGATTGTTATCACCCCGGTGGGATTTTGGGGTAGCACGAGCAATGCTGCCAAGTGCTATCCTTATTGAGTGTGTTAAATGTGGTGTTATGTGTAATGTGTATTGGTGCCATTGTGTTGTATTTATGATGTGTTAGTAAGGTATGTAGTGTCGTCGATTTGGAGGAATTTCCTCACCAGTTTTTATTTCATCATTTCTTTTATTATTATTATTATTAATTTCTTCTCTCTGCCTACCCCGTAAGGGACATGGCGTGATGGTATGTATGTATGTGTGAATTTTTGATTCTCCCCAGAAACAAAATAATTTTAAATGATTTACCAATTTTTAAGTTTTATTTTTACGTAATAAATTTGCAGATATAAGTGGAGAATATTTAAAATGGCATACATAACTCTAAATTAACGACAAGTAAAATTATTCAGTATAATATATTACTATGACTGAAGTACAATTTTTATATTTAAGCATCACGCGAAAATGTCATTACAAATGGTATCAAATAATATCTCTTCAGTACACTCAGAATATAATCGTAGAGTGGACGCAAAGAAATGATTTCAATTAGGTAGCACTTCATTTTCCTAATATTGAGGTTACCACGAATAACTTAAAAATAAACGTTTTTTAATAAATTCTTTAACGTAATAATGTCAATGTCAATGTGCCCTTTTCAACTTTCGATTTTCTTTCTTAAAAACTATTTGTAATTGTTTTTTTTTTCTGTCGTTGCTTTGGAAGTGATTATAAACTATTGAATCTAATTGAGGCTTCCGGTTTATTGGAAGAGGTTGCCTTATGGCAGTTAACCAACCTTCGAACACTTGTTTGAACATATAAATACTTGTGTTTGGGGTAAATTCACTTATTTATCCAACCATGGACTTCCACTCCGATCTGCTGAACGTACAACACTATCCATCCCTATCCATAATACAGAATTTCTCAGCTTTTCGTTCGAAGTACAATCAGCTAGATTATGGAATAGTCTTAGTCCGGATATTGCGTCGTCTTACTCACTTAGTATTTTCAAGAAAAAACTAAAGAAGGAATATTTATCCTTGAACACCTGATCCCGATTTCCTTTCCTGTCCTTACCATATCCTTTTTTCTTGCTATGAATTATTATTATTTTTTTTGTTTTAATAGTATTTATGTAAGTGTTATACGTATTTTCATTGATTTCTTTTACTCATATTTATTTGCTGTTGTACATACACAATGTTGTAATACTTCGTAATCTGGTTGGTTGGAAGAAATTGCCTTATGGCAATAAGCCCGCCAGTGTACAATTATATTTGTTTATATTATGTACAAGAAGATGTATAAATAAATAAATAAATAAATAAATATTGTGTATTGCCATAAATAATAATTTAAAAATGTACCGCAAGCTAGCCCAACGGCGAGAAATACTAATAATACGGGCGTAAACATAGGCGAGAAAAGCGGCGAGACGTACTCGGATCTCGACTTTTTTACTAACTTGGCCTGCTGGCCATCTAATAATAGATTCACGTATCATTAATTTCGGGTTGTTTCGAGACTGCTCTCGGGTGTCGCATTACTATATAAGTTGTAGCTTTCATGTGGTGCAAGTAAGTCAACTCCAGACGCCCTCTCCGTAGAATCCTGCAAACATGTCGGAAGTTTTTCAAAGGGGAGTAGTTTTCGGGAGTAGATTAACGATGAAGGCGACGTCACACAATTAATACACCTGCCATTACACATAGGTATTATAGGTATGTATTGGAGGGAGCAAAGGTAAAAGAAAACAAGGCCTCACTCACTAGAAGCGACGTTGTTGGTAATTAATAATATTGTATTGTGATACGGTGATTGGTGATTGATCATTCAACCAGACTGTCGTTCGTTTAATAGTGAAGACTAATAGAAAGACTGTAGCCAGATCAGACAGTCTTTACATATATTATCACATTTAAAATTATGATGGAGTTGTGTGGATTAACCAATTAGCGACAGAATTGTCTTTAAAACCATTTTTTTAATCGCGGTTCCGTCTTAAACAATCAATAGTTTGCTTTGATTTCTCTTTTTTATTTTTTCTTGTTATCTTTTACTCCTCACTACCCCAATGGGATGTAGTGGAGAGTTATGAATTCGCAATTTTTAAGCTCATTCTGTTATTGTAGATTATTAACTAGTGTCATGCTGAGTTTGTATTCTGAAAGTTTCATCATAACGTTTACGTGTGTGTGCTGTATATTAATTGCTATGTACTATATTCGGCGTGTTTATTCTATTTTATCGATTATATACTAAAGTACCCATTAGATTCTTTTAAAATTTTTCAAATTCGTATATTTAATACTCGCTTAGACCCAATTAGATTATAAAGGATATCTGATCAGTGCTTATCATTTTTTTAACTGTTAAATAATTCAAAGTGCCCCAAGTACAGGAAACTTAAAATTTGATATTTTTATTTTCAAAAGGCACATCACTTAGATACATATATAAAAAAGCATTGAAGAATTATGAATTTTTCATTATAAAATATTTAAATAAAAAAAATGTAAGCAATACAAAGCATTCAAAAAACACTTTGTGGAGTGTCTTATTAGTGAGGAGTATAGCGTTGGCCACAACCCACTCGTTTTATCACATGAATAAATTTCCTTTTACTGAACTGTAAATCACTGATTAATTTTGAACAATCTTAGTATGAGTAGTCATTTTTTAAATCTTTCCCTTTCGCTCCTCAACCCCTTTTGTTTCCTTTCTATATTACATTTTCTACATTGATCTACATATATCAAATGATTAATTATTTGTAGTCCGAATGTGATCGTATGCATAATGTTATTTTTTTCTAAAAACAAACATACTTAAATGTTGAATATCTACCCTATGTTTAGCATTGATTAATTTTGTACATATACAAGACTTATGGGCAGATGAATTAATATGATGTTGTGAAAACCTCCTTTTTTTTGTATGTGCCTCATAAGGAAAAACATAGTGAAAAACATATAAGCCCACTTTTGTTTCACATTCCGCACCGTAATAATACTTATACTACACGAAAAACGCACCCCTCATACGCATGATGAACACTTATAATCACGAACATCTGGATGTCGATATTTTTCTTTTAGGACCTAACTCATTTTCTACTGCCATCAGTTCAAGTAATAATGATTGAATTTCACTGGATGATTGAAGTATCAAGATTGAATGGAGTAGGTAAACTATGAGAGCTTGCAGGTACCTATACATTCTCTCTTTCACTTATATTAGACACACTCACACACATACACACATCCTTACACCCATATGTACACACATACATACACTCAATCACTATCATTCAGATATAAATGTTTTTCATATGTAGCTCTAAGTATGTACGTACAGCAGTCAAAATTTATTGTTTATAATGTGGAAATTTGTTATTTTTTTAGTTTATACTAATGCATCTATATAAAAAATGTTATTATACTGTAAATTTCCCGGAAATAAAATAAAATAAATAAATAAATAAAATACAAATCTCTGAATCGACATGTATGTGTGGACGGTTTTGATTCGTGTTTGGGAGGGATGATATTATTGCCTATAAAGATCTTGATTTTCTGCCATGCTTGACGATTGAGACTTGACCTATTACGTCACTATCTGTCACATCACACACATACATACACTCCACCTCTTTAACGTACATAACAAGGGAAAGCTGTTAACTTCTAGCCTTTGTGATAATTACTCGGTGTGTATACTTTATACCTATACTCGATTTGCATAATGCCTCCTGTGGCGGTACTCAGGTACCTACCTATATATGTACTATAGGGAAGAGAACAATGACTACGTGTACCTACCTTATTATCAATCAAATACAAATAAAATATCACTGAAATTGTTACAGAGACGTTATGTCACTGCCTGATAGAGTGAGTATCTGACACATGAAGTAAACATTAATCAAAATTAAACCAGGGTCTAAAAGAGAATGCGGAATATGTTAGATTTGACAAGTCGGTTAAGAGTATCGATTTATATTATATGGAAATTCAAAGATTTTTTTTTAAATAATGAGCACACAAGTATTTTTTTACTCCTCACTAACCCAACGGGATAATATAGTGGGGAGTTATGATTTCGGAATTTTTAAGACTATTTTTTTATTGCAGATTTCAACTAGAATCATGCTGAGATTGTATTCTGAAAGTTTCATCACAATGTAACTGTGTGTGTGCGTGAGTGCATGTGTGTGTGTGTGTGTGTGTGTGTGAGGGTGTGTGTGTGAGGGTGTGTGTGTGAGGGTGTGTGTGTGTGTGTGTGTGTGAGGGTGTGTGTGTGTGTGCGTGAGTGCATGTGTGTGTGTGTGTTAGGGTGTGTGTGTGTGTGAGGGTGTGTGTGTGTGTGTGTGTGAGGGTGTGTGTGTGTGTGTGTGTGTGTGTGTGTGTGTGTGTGTGTGTGTGTGTGTGTGTGTGTGTGAGGGTGTGTGTGTGTGTGAGGGTGTGTGTGTGTGTGTGTGTGTGAGGGTGTGTGTGTGTGTGTGTGTGTGTGTGTGAGGGTGTGTGTGTGTGTTAATATGTCTTTGATAAACAAGTACATATACATCTTCCTACGTTTCCTAAAATAAGCAAATAAATGCTTGTGCTATAGGTGAACGAAATTGGTCTAGGCAGGATTCGAACTCGCGACCACTGGATTACTAGCCCAGCGCGCTAACCGCTCTGCCATCGACCCATCTAAACTGCATTAATACATATTATTTTTAAAATCTTTTTCTATTTTATTAAAAAATTTATAGGCTAAGTTGTCTGTTTTGCTTATGTTTAGTGTTGGCTCAAGGCATTGGGGAAAACGAGCAGCACCCTTGGTAGTGCGTAGCTGAGCATTAGCCTCTTTAATGTTCATTATTGTTCAGAGATACAATTTCTAAAAGAACATTGAAATGTATCAATCAACATTTGCTTCAAAAGAATGTTTTTAGTATTACAATCAATTGAGTGGCCGTCGTTGTGCCCTCTTATCTCTTTCGTCCATCTCTTCTTTCATTCTTGATATGTGTCTTGTCCAACTTCTCCTTTACATCGCTATTCAGCACAACAGATAATTTGGTCTGACTGCGTATCCAATCATTCTCCTTTCTGTCTTCTTCTGTCATTTTTTTCTCTTCTTCTTCACCCTGGCCAATTATTCCCATTATGTGGGGTCGGCTCTCCTCGTCCTTATTAGCCAAGTCTTTCGCTCCTGTGCGTCTACTATGGTGCCTTACTATTGATTGATTCCCATTAAGTTTATTTTTTTAAAGAGATCTTAGTCACACCTTTAATGCTTTACATTTGAAAAGATTTGAAGACGATGACAGTCCATGAGTGTGAATCTTCTATTCACATTCGTCGATTGTTATAATCGCACTATGGTGCCGAGATTTCTGATATAGAGGGCTCCATGAGTTACCTTTTGTGCTATGAATTTTTTGTCGCTCATTTGGCGTTCTGTGAAGGGGCCGTTTACAGTTCCCATATGCAGAGCGGGTGGTGGTGGAAGTAGAAAAAAAATACTCTCTTTTTATGGTAGAGTGCTACGTTGTCAGCGGTCAGCCTGGTATTCTGGCCTGCACTCGGATATCATATTGTCCTCTGTCTAATTGTGTCTTCTTCTGTCATTGGTCAACTAAATTTGCTACATTTAATCAAATATATTTTATTATTTTAGAAATGTATTTTGCTCATAGGTCGCTTGGCTTCGGGTGGACACGCAGACTATCCTGACCATAGGCACACATGTCATCACCAAGAACCATCGCATTGGAGTCACCCAAGCAGACAGACGAGCGTGGTCACTACACGTGAGGGACGCCAGAGAGTCTGACAGGGGCTGGTACATGTGTCAGATCAACACAGATCCTATGAAGAGTCATACGGCTTTTTTGGAAGTTGTAGGTTAGTACGAGAAATCTTAAATGGTCATCAAGTTTTTTTTATTTATTTTTACATTTAATCTAAGTATAATTATACTAAGTATTAAACTTTTAAGGTGTTTGTCGGAGGATTTCAACCATTCAAAGTATGTTAATAGAAGGCGTGAATTCTAATAGTCTTCCGTAGTAAATAGGTACAAAAAACATGCTTAATACTATAACGCTTCATACTATATCTGACTTGCTACAATAATAATAGTGATAGGGCTACAAGCTCTGAAAATTTCCCAACGGAGTGGGAAATTGAAAATGAAAAAAATCTATCTAACTATCTACATATAACTGATATGTTGAAATAGCAATTTTCAACACTTTGAAGGCTGTTATCTTCGAAAGCCACCACTACTCAGGGTTTATACTGCGCAAACGTTGTTATCTGCTGGGGTATCCTTTTGCATCCCTTTTACTATGAAGTAAATTTAGCTGGCACAGCTGTTGCTGGATCTTGGTCAGATTGAATATCATAGTGAAAATACTTTGATTTCAAAAAATGGTCTAAAGTTGAGTCGTTAAACAAAAGTATTGCACAATTTAATGAAATCTGAAGTATTTTAAGTATACTTTTACTTTAATCTTTGTTCGTGAAAGACAGCCGAAACGATTTATATGTAACTTACTATAGAAACTTAAGACATTCTTTTTGCAATCGTTATTTCCCAAACAGTAAGTCAGTATGAAAACAATCTATTTAATTTTTAATTTCTAGTAGATTTGTTTGTATACTTAATATTCGATTGATAATGATAAAAAAGTAAAAAGTATTTTTCAAAAATTTGTTCCTGTCCTGTCAATGAACACTACGTTCCTATAATTTTACCCCGAGAAACTGTTATCAAGAGCTGAAACAACACTCGTAGAAAAAAATATTGATGAAGTGTCATTAATGAATTGACCCGAAACACATATCGCCAGGAGGTAGCGCAGTGGTGCGATTATTTCCCAAGAGAACGCAAAGGGAGAAATTCACTACATACTTTGTCTTTGCCAATTCAATTAATCTTTAAGTTACTGTGAATCAGTACAAACAAACCTACCCTACATATCGGTGATAGAAACTAGCAATCAAAAGGAGAACTATATTTATTTTTAGTGATGAACAAATTACAATACTTAATATTTTCCCGCTAAACTGATGGCAGTTTTTTTGGCAGGGCAGATTTGCTCTTTCACATACCTACTTAACTTATATCAAAACACAAAAAACAAAATAACAGAAACAAAAACTAAATATACCGGAAATAAGAAATAAAAAAATAAACAATATAAATATATAAGTATAAAACCCGCATTACTAAAATGCCACACCGAATCAATCAACAATAATAGTAGTTTTGAGTCTAACGAACACTTTAAATACAGACATATCAGTGTATTTTTTACTGTTACATTTATCGTTTCGTAAGATTTTAAAATATTCCTTACTCGAATCGGCTACCTACGCATTCATATTATGTACATAATATGCGGTGGAAGATGTTTCCTGGTAAGATCTCCATAAACATTATTTCACTTAGGTACCTGCAGTGTGCGCTCCTTCGTCAGCCATGTCCGATAATTTATGACTTATTTCTGTTTTCAATGATTCATTTTGATATTCCTCCAAAATTATGCACCGTTTTAATTTACTTTCAAATTTTAGTATTTTACTAATTTCAAATACTTGTCTTGGAAAAGCCTAGGCAACCAAGACCGCGTGTGTCGTTGTAAGACCAGGAGAAATCTTGTAACACTCAATTTAAGAGTCTTGCGGTCTCGCAAAATATTAACTGCTTACATTAAATAAAACATTGAGTACACCACTAAAATTATAACTTTTATTCGATTGATTAAAAATTCCTCCATATTGTGTTTTATTTGATTTAATTTATTATAAAATAATACCACAAAGTTTAAATCAATCGTTTATCGATGGTTTATTTTAAGCTTATTTAGTTTTAATAAAAAAGTATGAAATTAACTGCGAACTATCAACATTATACTATAAAATGGTGCTTTTGTTGCATTTCATTGTAATATTATTGAAAAAAATATTTAGTAAATATTGCAAGACCTAGACCAAGAGTGGGTATGCAAGATCAATACCAAGACTACCCTTGTTACGGTCATGCATTTGCTCATCACCATGTATTTTGTAGGAGAGAATTTCTTCGTTTTGTGGCAGCTTGACGGTGGTTGTGTAATGTTGACCTTCACAATTATTTGATTGGTTATCATTGTTTGCTCGGCCAAATGTCTGGGCTTAGATTATGTAAATATGATACAGATACCTAGTCAGCGCAATGAATGTATGCCAACTAAAACTACGCTGAAACAGACGAATTTCACTCGCCCGGCCGTATACGTACACCTACCGTTACGCACACCTACATAATACGTAGGCCAACCGATCTACCGCCTCACACACACATGTAAAAAAAAACTTGGCATACATTTGAATCCGAAATTTGTATTACACGCGGCTTCTGTACATTATAATTCTATGTGTCTGGGTTTAAATTATTGGATTTAAAACCGTATTTTTAGACTGAATTAGTAAGAGTTAAATCGTGTATCATTATTTATTTTCAAACTCTTTATTGGATGTGGGTCGAATACTGACGACAACATAATTCATCCATATAATTTAGACATAGAATTATAATATACAATTTAGATTACACCGTCTAAGAAATCAGCATAGTGCTCTTGATATATTTCATGTAGGTATATACGGACTATAAATATATGGTATGGTATGGCGTTTTCAACGCTTAAAACAGCATCACAGGTTACTCCAAACATTGCTTTACACGAGGATTATTTTCTCTTTTATTTGCGATCTCTATTATTGCAACTACGAAAAAATTAAACATGCTAAAATTGCAACATTTAATTTTTCGCTTGTTCCGTTTGACTTTGCGTTTTGACTACCCGGCATTTGACTTGATTTGGACACGATTTGATTTTTTTGGACCCTCACTTTTTTGTTTTTGTTTTAAAATATTGCTCTCTGGTCGAGAACCGCGAACGTCAAAGTCAACACCAACACAAACGGCAGCCATGTTGGCTCGTCGGCAACGAATAATTTTACAGATTTCTGTTTTACGAAAAACGATACAGAACGCGTTGAAAAATAGAACACGTTCTATATTTTTTCCCATCGCGTTGAAAAATCCGTTGAAATCCTCGTGCGTGTAAATTGCTTTGTTTCTTTATTTTGGTTTAGATATGATAATACTGTTTTTTTCTTCTTTATGTGTGTATATTAACTTGATTATTTTTAATTTTTATTATTTTTATTTCCTTTTTTTTAATAAAATTTGCTTTTTTAAAACTATTAAGTTGTGTATTTGTGTGTGTATGTACTTGTATTTGTATTTGTATGTACTTTTCTTGTTGTTCCTATAATATTATTATGTATTAGATATAGTTTATTATAAGAACCTTAATGTAGGTATTATTAAAACTCAAAACGACGAGTTATACCTGCTGTCAATGTACCCGGGTTCGATTTCCGGTGGAGACATAGGTTTTAATAATATTCTGTATGGAGCTGTGAGACGATAAAAAATATAGTCTCCAGATAAAAAAATAAGGTCTCTAGTATGTGGCAACTTGTTATTGGGTGCGTGTTAAATTAATATTTGACAACATAGTACCTGTTAGTTGCCGGGGAAGTAACAAAAAAGGTGGGCTGATTAAGTGACAATTACTTATGTTATTATATTGTAAAAATTGTATTTTTGTACATTGCCCATTTTATTAAATATAAAAAAAAATCTTATATTCTACTCTTTGTTTTAAATACACAACCGTGTTAATTATTGTGAATTTCACAATGAAAAAAAATATAAAAAGGATTCATAAATTCCAATGCAGTGTTGCCAGATTGTGTAGGATCACGAAACACAAAATACAATCTGATGCACACGGAGTTATTATTATTCTGATGTTTGTACACTGCTAAAATAAATAAATCAGATTGAATTGTAATGTTCGGTATGTCCTGTCTGTCTGTCTGTTTGTCTGTTTGTTTGTATGTATGTATGTTTGCACTGCACATACTTTTAAATAACACTTTTCATAATTGGATTCGGTCAGTGGCGGTCCAGGTGCAAACACGCCAGGCTCACCTTTACATGTTACAAATTGTTTAAACTAGAGTAGTCGACTTTATGTAAGTATAAAAATTTTCCGTGATTCAGATAATGTTTGATTATGTATGTATTAAGTACACTGATAAAACATAGATTGATTTTAAAATCAGGATTGTCTGATTCATTTTCCGATTAAAACACAGCAAGTTCGACCATAGTCTCCACCCCATTGAATGGTCATCACACAATTTTAAAATGTAGTATAAATTCACCTAAAAATAAGTAAAAATATCTTTTCACAGTATTTTTTAAAATGACTTCATAATTCGGATTCATAAGTCAGACGAAAAAAAAATTTTTTTGTGCTTAAACGGAGAGAAGTCGCGGATTAGATGTTTCTTTTCAAAATTATTTATTCAAAAGTTGACTGTCCAGGTTTGTTAAATAAAGTTGATTTCCATGCGCCGGCAGATCGACCAACTTATTCTAAGATCCTCAAAGTATCACCAATTCAAAGCATCAAAAGAAATTTATCAAAAAGGCATGTCATTTATGTTATAATATGTCACTCTCTCGGGCAGTATCCCACATTCTGATGGTATTCACTGCTAGCAATAACTGCTACAACTCTTTATATAGATGCATAACGGTGCAAACTTATGTATATATTGTTTTAATTTTTAATTTGTGTATATATTTTAATTTTTATTTGTATCTTATTTCATAGCAGTAACATATTTAATACTTTCGTTTTTCTTTCCCTTTCTTTTCCGTCACAGGCAAATATGTATTAATTAAGAGTTTATTTTTATTTATTTTTTGTTGTAATATACATAGATACTTTGGTGATCAACCGTGGAACAATATAATTGGTCTGCCTTTTGTTCATTTCATAGTGTATTTTTTCTGTTTATTTGTAATAGTGTTTATCCCTCAAACAAATAAAAAAATAGCATACTCAAAGTAAGGTAAGGCGCGCATGGAAGCTAAAATTCATCGGCCGATTATTATCGGCCGATAATAATCGGCCGATCGGTTCTAACGCGCATGGAAGCTTATAGAATCGTACGATTGGAAATAACACGGCGGTCAACATTCACATATTTAAAATACAATATGTATATTCACAAGTTTTAATATACATATGATTAGAAATATGGATTTTTTTTTCATTAAATGGAATATTTATTAAATTACCTATGTAACTATTAATCAATTAAGTAATAACTTACCCAATTCAGTTCTTTTATTATGATTTAGCTGTTCCCAACCAGTTATTAATATTTCGCTTAATTTTTTATCATGCAATGAAGGACGTGCTTCAACATAATATATAATTAATAGTTCTGAATCAATATTTATTGCATCCGTGTTTTCTGACATTTCGTTTGACAACACTGACAACGTACTTCTCGATCTACTGCGCTCGGACGATTAAATTAACTAGAGTCTTCAATCTGAATCTTGAGATCTCGTAGTATTTAGTCAAATGAGCTGTGAAATTTTATATTAAATGCGAAAAATTAAAAGAATATTATATATTTAATTTATAATAATTTATAATTCAATTTATAAAGCAACTCGCTCACGCGAGTCGCTATTATTATTATACACAAACTTAAACCTAACCTAAGAATGCAGAAAAGAAACTCAGAGGCTAGACGCTACTATTAAATTATCGGTGAGCATGCGCCATGCGCGCCCTCTCATACAACAGTATTGCTTACAAAAAATCGGCCGATCTCGATCGGCCGATTTTTTTGTGTCTCGTCACAGATTTTTAAATCGGCCGATTCTGTTAGCTTTCATGCGCGCTCTTACATGTAATTTGTATGTTGTAGCTCACCGATAATTAATCGGCCGATTAAATTAGCTTCCATGCGCGCTTACCTTAAGTGTTCGAGATAGTTTTTTCATGTTAATTCAAGTATGTTCTGAAATTGCAAAAAAAAAAATAATTTCCGATTGTTCGAATGAATTATTTTTTATTTATTATATTTTTATTTATTTTATTTATTATATATATATATATATATATATATATATATATATATATATATATATATATATATATATATATATATATATATATATATATATATATATATATATATATATATATATATATATATATATATATATATATATATATATATATATATATATATATATATATATATATATATATATATATATATATATATATATATATATATATATATATATATATATATATATATATATATATATATATATATATATATATATATATATATATATATATATATATATATATATATATATATATATATATATATATATATATTTATATATATATATATATATATATATATATATATATATATATATATATATATATATATATATATATATATATATATATATATATATATATATATATATATATATATATATATATATATATATATATATATATATATATATATATATATATATATATATATATATATATATATATATATATATATATATATATATATATATATATATATATATATTATAATATTTTTATCTCGGTTTTCCCGTGTCAGTAGGTCTTGACTAAGACCATTTGTCTTCCGACGTTTCGCCTGAATATCACCAGGCATTTTCAAGGACTTAACGAAAAGCACGAGCGCGACACACGTCTACTCACACTGAAAGCCCACCGTCAAGTGACTCGTAGCGTACAAGATGGCCGCTTATGTCAAATATTGTTAGCGCGACGTGATTGGCTCCTTGTGACACGCCCACCTGCTGTCGTGTTCGTTGGTAATAATATTTTATCATTATTTTTGTGTTGTGATTTATTGTTAATTTTAGTTGTGACATTAATATTATTATTGTTGTGTTTTGGGGTTATTTTCGCTATGGTATTATTAATATTATTATTGTATTGTTTGTCATATAAAATGTTCTTCCAGGTATTATTATTAAATTAACAATAAATCACAACACAAAAATAATGATAAAATATTATTACCAACGAACACGACAGCAGGTGGGCGTGTCACAAGGAGCCAATCACGTCGCGCTAACAATATTTGACATAAGCGGCCATCTTGTACGCTACGAGTCACTTGACGGTGGGCTTTCAGTGTGAGTAGACGTGTGTCGCGCTCGTGCTTTTCGTTAAGTCCTTGAAAATGCCTGGTGATATTCAGGCGAAACGTCGGAAGACAAATGGTCTTATTCAAGACCTACTGACACGGGAAAACCGAGATAAAAATATTATAACATATTTCACCCGTGAAAACATCAAATTTAACATATATATATATATATATATATATATATATATATATATATATATATATATATATATATATATATATATATATATATATATATATATATATATATATATATATATATATATATATATATATATATATATATATATATATATATATATATATATATATATATATATATATATATATATATATATATATATATATATATATATATATATATATATATATATATATATATATATAATAATAAATCGATTTGCAAATATACATACTTATATAATAAACACAAAAATATTTTATTTATATTATCCCCCAAAAAGAGTTTGTACTCGTGCTATGGGGGAGATTCTTATAAAAACTAAAAATGAATCATCATTATCATCATAAATAATTATAATTATATATAAACTATTTTCATGAGCACACCATAGTAACCCAAAATAACATGGAACTTCATACTGTGCATTTAGAGGTTTTAATGTATCATGTTTTCAATCAATATCGATTGAGATTTAGCGATATAGGTTATAATATCCTCTGTGTAAAACCTGAGTATTAGCATTTCATTTCTTACTTGTACAGTTCCTCCTGACATCCTGGAGTACCCTACAAGTGGTGAATTGGTAGCGAGAGAAGGTGGACCAGTCAGCCTTCGCTGTGCCGCAACAGGATCACCTCCTCCAAGACTCTCCTGGAGGCGGGAAGCTGGTGAAACGTTGCCTGCAGAACCTCAACCGCTCGACCAAGGTATCCACATGAATGTAAAAAGTGTTACGATCATCATAATGTTTGAATGATACGACTAAAGAATTGACCTTCGAGCCAAGATGCAAAAAATGCGATAGCAAAAGAAATTTCGTTTGCCTATCAATACAAGCATTCATTTAGGGAATGTACGAGAATGTATATTATGCATTTTTCACAACACGTACTTATTCGTACTAAAAAAAAATACGGGTGGCAAGTCTGGTCCGATCGGCGAAATCAAAACCATAGTGATTACCCATATCATGGATCTAATTATTAAATGGAGTTCTATGACATCTAAACCGGACCAGACTTGCCCCCCTAGTGTTACTATTCTATTGAGTTTGATGATAAAATTAAATAAATTAAATTGGATAAATGTGAACTGCTCTTACTTACCAATTGTTCAAAAAATAGCGCCAACCGTTTTGATTCCATTCACAAAATAATGTGCATCTTGTTTTGGGGGTATGTATGTATGCCATATTTTGCTTTTTTAACAGTCTAAGAGGTAGCCAAATCACAAAACAGTTCATTTTTAATGGCTGTTTTTTTTTATATTTCCTCCCTTATTAAATATAGACATAAAAAAGGTAAGTCTGGCACCTGGGAGTGGTTGCGTTTATCAGTGCGCATCCCCTTTCTATAGGTGAAAATTGTTGATTTTATTATCATTTGTATCATTGTAAGTTTGCGCTCTTATACTGTAATGTACTGGTATTTTAATATATTGGAAATAATACACGCTTTATTAATCTCACAATAAGCACTTTATTTTTTGTTAATTATTCACAAAGTTACTCGTATTCGATGTGTATACAACGGTTGTCCAAAGTACAAGAGACCCATCAAACAGTCATACAATTAATATATTACATAATTAACAAGATACAATACTCATTGCTATCTTTCAGGCGCAACACCAATATACCTTTTTGCGCTCTTAAAATAATCTTTTTTTAATATTTTTTTACATATTTCACTAACCGTAAGTGAATATTTCACACACGTATGGATTTTTTATGTACAATAAAGTACAGATTATATTGATATAATGTTAAAATCTGCAATTTTTTTTACCTATAAAAAGGACGAGCACTGGTAAACGCAACCATTCCCAGGTGCGAGACTTACCATTTCCATACCTATATTCAATAAGAAAGATAACATCAACAAACCTGCAGTTAAACAAAATTAATCGAAAACGTAGCTATCTTTCGAACTATAAGTTATGCTTTTAGATATCACCTATCTTTTCATTGTAGAAAATCATTAGATTTAATTTTATGTTATGTTGTCTACTGAATCTCGTGTATAAATTTACCATTTTAAGAACCGCTGTGGCACAGTTGGTAAGCCATTCGGTTTCTGTGCGGGCGTCTTGGGTTTGATTCCCAGCATAGGAGAAATTTATTTAAATTCATATCTCACGCAAACATTGCTTCTCTGGGCTGGAAACACTGGTTAGTTGGAAGAAATTGCCATACGGCAATAAACTCACCACTCGCGCAGGGAGCAAGGAAGTATTTGTAAGGCTGTTCCTTGTAGGTGGAAACATTTGTTTGCGAATTATTATTCCTTGAATTTCTTTACTACAAAAGAAAATTGCCGTAGTTTTATATGATACAGTACACTGAGTAAATAATATACAGAGCTGATACATACCATGACTTTGGGCCAGGGGATGGGTATAAAAAATGATGAATATTGCACGTGTATATCCCAAACACATGGAGAATCAAAATATAAATCAAATAATAATGAAACATTTCGTAAGAATTGAGTCGGTGGCAGAGCAGTTAGCGCGCTGGGATAGTAATCCAGTGATCTTGAGTTCGATTCCTGCCTCGACCTATTTCGTTCGCCTATAGCACAAGCATTTATTTTCTTATTTTAGGGAACGTAGGAGGATGTATATGTACTTGTTTAACAAGGATATATTCATTTTTTTATTAAAAAAAATCACTTTGTTAACAATACTTATGTACAAACCTCTTGATATAAGTGTTGAGTAGGTACTGTTTCACTTTTCATTCTGAACCATTCAGAAAATATTCAAATACTTTATATTAACTGTCACCAAATTTAGGAGGTAGCGTTTACCAAGAAATTTTGCTTTTCATATCTACAGATGATAAGTCTGTGGATACGATATTTTTTTCTTAATTTCATAAATTCCCAAAACCCAATATTTTCGGACCCAAGAAAAAAATGTTTTATTTTCCATCTTACATATACCAAACGGGGCATATTTGAGATCAATCGACAATTTTTGTTAAACTAATATTTTCTGCATCAAAACAACCTCTCGTGTCTTTATCTTAAAACTCATTGCTCATATTTTATTGGAACTTAACAAACTTATCAAAAATACAATTTTATCTGCCCATTTTTAACCGCTCGCTTATGACAGGGTGCAAGAAATTGGTTGATATTATCATTAAATTGGTTATTTGAGATTGTATGTAGTCATGAAATACATTTATTTCTTTCATTGTGTGCGCAAATTATGAGAAAAATATTATTATTTTGTATTAATTCATACTTGTTTATTAGATATTGTTTTCCTGCTTTTATTTGATCTAAGTATTTATTCGCTTTGTTTCGAAATAGTAATTGGTACTTTTTTTATGTATACTATGTTGTAGTTTAAAAGACTTGAAACAAACTTTTTCCCTAAAACCATATATACAAGACCGCATCAATTGAAAGATCCTTAATCGCTTATCTTTTTATTTCGACAGTAAATAAAAAAATATATATGTATTTGATTAAAAAAACTTAAAAAAAATAATAAATAAAATATTCTACAATATCAATGACATTTTATGACACATTTTTAACATCTCAATAGAGACGAAGTTGGAATATGTTTGCGTATATACAACTATATGAATATTCGATTAACATTTACATAACAAGCCAAAAATAAACTTATAATTATGAGGCGATTCAGGGGTGACATCTGTGTGAATTCAGGTGTGACATTATTCTAGCCATTATGTCGATGTCGTTTGCATATGCAAGTATTTGACTCGACTTTCTGAAAATTGTAACTTTTGTCTCTATGGCTGAGTCTCTAACAGCTTTTTCCAGGACAATGTTAAACAACAAGCATGCCAATGCATCGCCTTGTCGGAGCCCTCTACATATATGTTGTGAACTGTTCCGAGGTGCTACACTGTATTTTTACACTGCAGTATGTTTTGGACATGGTCATTCCGACAAGGCGCACAAGTTTAAGGGGGATGGCCAGCTCCTGCATTGCCTCGTGGAGTTTAATTCTGTTGACACTGTCGTATGCAGCCTTGAAGTCCACAAACAGGTGATGTGTTTCAACATTATGCTCCAGCGTTTGTCTCTATTAAGATGTTAAAAAATGTCATAAAACATTGATTTTTAAAATTAATCCAATGTTTGCGTATATGAACTATAAAAATATTTAATATCAATGACATCAACATTGATAAAATATAAACAAACTTATAAAACTTTAAAAAGGTTTATTAGATTAATAAATTATTAGTATATACTTGGTAAAAATACTCTTCCAAAATCTACTTCATTTTCCATTTGTTGGATTTCTAATTTTAGTAATTATTTTTCATTTTTTCTCAAAATTTTCTTTCTTGCAAGTACCCATTGAAATTTCTCATTTTGGTGTGAACTATTTCTATAATTTTTGAGTAGATTGTTCTACGATGCATAAGTTCACAATGAATTGTTGCAAGTCCATACATGCAAAAGTTCAAAATGAAGTTTGTTGCAAGTCCATATAATATGCAAAAGTTCACAATGAAGTTGGTTGCAAGTCCATATATGCAAATGTTCACAATGAAGTTTGTTGCAAGTCCATTAATTAGTTAGCGAGTGCGCGTTTGGTTTGGGAGTGGACCTTTTTGCAATGTTTAGATGTGGTCCCCCAAGACGAACGCTGTTGCACTGCAAACATTAAAAAGGTATCGAAATGATCTTAGGTGGTATGGAAAGTGGAGCCATTGGCAGTGTCATGGATGTCACTAGAGTCACCAGACTTCACATGGGAAGTTACCTCTGCATAGCTTCCAACGGAGTGCCGCCTTCAGTCAGCAAACGGATCACTCTCATAGTGCACTGTAAGTTTTTCATTTAATATTTTTGATAATCGTACAATAATGAAGGTCTTAATATTTCAAAACCAATCCGAATTATACACCTACTATACCCGGACGCTACCCGTTTTTGAATCCTAAATCGACATGTTTTCAATCATAGGCATAAAGCGCAATGATTTTTATCATTTTTTTTTAAATTCCTATATACCTACATTATAACTTTTGATTTAGTATTTGAAATGAATAATTTTATGATGTTTTTTACTTAATTTATTTATTTATTCAGAGAAAATTACACATCACACAATTTTGATCTATAAATAATAAAGTTTATTTATACAATCTTAATATTTTCAATAGAGAAGTTACAATGAAAACAAAGACGTGCTTAGAGATTAAGGTAGAAATTAAATTAATAATATATGAAAAATCTAGGAATATTGAAAAAACAAATAATGAAGTATTAAGTATAGTTTGGAATACACAAGAATGACATCACTTCCTCAACAGTGCATTCCAGCCTTACTCTGGTCCTAAGAAGTTGTATCTTTTTTATGATTTCCCTTTTGAATATAGATTCAGATGAATAATAATGTCAATATGGTCATTAAATTGGTCATCAAAGTTTTTACATATTCTATTAAGCGGTATCCTAAATCCTGCATTAGTTCTCAGAGTATTTGTGAAAAAAAGTTGGCGCTGTCTCGTTATTCTATGAGTACAATAGATTTTGTATTTCCAATCTTTCCTCTAGGAGTTTTATGTTCAGGGGAGCATGTTTGGTCAACCGTAGGAATCAAAACCATCCATGTTTACCCATATCATGGATATAATTATCTTATGAAGTTCTATAATATCTTGAGATATTATATAACTCCTATTTATGATATTGGTAAACATGGATGGTTTTGATTCCGCATGAATATAATTATGGAGTTCTATAATATCTTGAGATGTTGTATGTAGAACTCCAAAAGATAATTATATCCAAGATATGGGTAAACATGGATGGTTTTAATTCCGCCGGTTGACCAAACATGCCCCGATTTTTAAAAGTTATATTAGATTTCTTGATATTTCGAGTGAAACCAGTTAATAGCAGTCTCATAATCATAAAAATAATGGATCAATACTGTATATTACGTACTATTGTTATTGTAAAAAAACTAATTAAGTTCTTTCGTTTTCACTTTGTGAATTAAAAATTTATCTGGCCGCGGTGCCGTGAATTTGCGTAAAATTTGCGATTAAGACAGTGTATCAATTCTATATTAATATCGTTTGTGAATCTTATCCTATTCAATAAGTCCACGTGTATCGTTATGGTAAGTACTAAATTTCTTATATCTCTCGAGTCAAAAACAGAGTAGGCTTTCTTGATAAAATCATGAATCATATTATGATATACGATTTGTTTTCTTAAAAAAATGTTAATAAAATATATTATTGTGTAACACAATCGCTCTATAATCGAATACCAGGGCCGGACAAAAGATTTTTCTAAACGGGCAGAACCACCAAGCGCATTTATTTATTTATTTTTCTAAGGAAACAAAACGGTATACAGAAAAATAAGATATTTTAAACATTAAATATTTATATAAAAATCCGTACACCCAATAATGTTGTTTCACAAAATATAAACTAACATAAAAATTCAATGTAACAATCAAATAAAAATTACATTAAAACAGCTCAAAAAATAGGATAGGGAGGAAAAGAAAGAATGAAATAAAGGAGAGAGGGAGAAAACAAGATTTACCGTTTTTAAGAGTAATCCTTGTCTTTCAATGAATTGTTCAATTCCCGGTGGAGACACAGTTTTTAATTGTGTTTTCAGTCTGGGTCTGTTGAAATTGAAAACAATATTAAAATGGTTATGTAATGTTGTCAGCCTTCATGGCTCAGTGGGCTGGATATCTGACTCAAGGTCCCGGGTTCGATTCCCGGTAAATATCGTAAGTCTCCAGAATGTGGCAACTTGTTATTGGGTGCGTGTCAAATTAATATTTGTCATAGTACCTGTTAGTTGCCCGAGAAGCAATATAAAATAAAACAAAATAAAATAAAAATTGTTTTCAGCCTTATATTTTTGTTAAATTTTATGTAGTTGGTTATTGGTTTATTCTTGATTTAGTGAGCTAAATCATTGATACGATCGTGTCAAATTTAGCGAGTCAAGCGCTTAAGTCGTTGACACGACCCTGTATAATTCTCATCCATTTCGCAGAAAAAAACAGTTCATATGCTTAGATTTTATTCTCAAAATAGTAAATTTAATGTGGGTGGGGTAAGTTAATAATAAGTTATTTTTGAAGGGCCAATATGTATTCAATGATAAGGACATGATTTGAAAATTCAACGGTAATTTGATAAAACAAATCATCGATAAATTCTTTGATATAGATTATTTGAAATATAAACATATTTTTATCCACACAATGAGTTTATTATTAGAACCTTTATTATTAGTTTTTGGTGGTAAAACTATCAAAGGAAGCTACATTTAAATTTAAAATATTTTTTTTAATTAAGAAGGAATAAATAATAAAAATTTATTTATTTCTCCATTTGAGAATACATACAGGAACTTATAATTGTTGAACTTATGATTAATGGTGGTTGGTAAGTACCTACCATGTTTTGAGTTCCTCCATTTGTCTATCAAACTAGGAATTATTCAGTTTGAGACAGACAATTTCATCACGAATATTAAAAAATGGAAATAAAAAAATAGTAATAATAAGTAGAAATAAGTACTAATAATAAGCGCCCTTGAGGTGACCACGGTTGTCACTAAACGGCGCTTTATAAATTGTCCTTATTATTATTATTATTATTATTATAATTATAGTAAGAAATGAAAAAGAAAGCAATCAAATTAAAAAGTAATAAATAAACAAACAAATATATACGGCAATAATAAAAACAATTAAAAAATAAGTGAAATCATTTTTATCTAAAGTAATAAAGCAATCAAAATGTTAGTGTCTGTGTGTGTGTGTGTGTGTGTGTGTGTGTGTGTGTGTATGTGTGTGTGTGTGTGTGTGTTTGTCTCACGCCTTCTGAAAAACCAAGAGCATCTAAAAATCTAATTTATGTGCGAACGTGTACCTGTATACCTGATGCAGTGTCACGCTAAAAATAATGCGATAAAAATGCTGAATTTTAAAAATATTTCAATAATTATTTTTTTCATACAAAATTTTCCAAGTCGTATCTGTCAAAAAAGTGTACATTTTGCACGCAAATATCTGTTAGTTTAAAAGTTAGAAGTACGTATTTACACGTTAAAAATTTACTTTCAAGTATAACTTAGCGTTTAAGTGAAAAACATGGTGAATATTTTGTATAATAATTAAAATGTTTAACTTATTTTTTAAGTAAGCGTTTTGTACATAAATGCCGCCATTTTAATATCTTTTCATACAATATTTCATTTTCCTACCGAATGAATATGTTCTTGAAAATAATAAACCTTTGAAATAAATATAATTATGAAATAATAAAATGAAACACAAGACATTACAGCAAGTTTTAAGACGTATATTGTAAAAGTCTGTTAATTATTAGTAAAGATATAGGCATAATAAAATTGCATAATTTGTACATAATATTTGATATTTCGGACAATTTTCATTTTTATGGCATCGAACAAACCAATGTAGGTACCTACATATTATTCAAAAAATGTCTACAAACCATTTGATATTTTTTACATGTTCTATGGTTACTATGGTAACGGACACATTCTGATATTCAAATAAAATTTGTTATAAATCGAATTCGAATTAATTTAGAACATCATTGTAGGTAGGTACCTACATACCTAATACTACTTAAAAACCAACAATATACTAATTTCGTATAGGAAAATTATTAAACTATCTTAGGTTAACTACAATACACATGTCATTCAATCTACAAACTATTTCTTATAGTGAAATTCTTCTTTTATTTAAGTAGACCTTTGGGTGATTTTTTATACAAACTATTTCTTGGAGTTTAATTCTTCTTCCTCTTCTTTTGTGAAGTCATTTGGGACAGTCCATAAATAAACTATTTCCTATAGTCTAATTTTTCTTTTTCTTAATTTATGTAGACATGGGTGAGTTTTTATACAAACTATTTCCTATAGTCTAATTCATCTTCTTCCTCTTCTTTTATGTAGCCCTTTGGGTGAGTTTTTATACAAACTTATTCCTATTATCTAATTCTTTTTCTTCTTATTTTATGTAGACCTCTGGGCCAGTTTTGATACCAACTATTTCTTTTAACGTATTTCTTCTTTTTCTAATTTTATGTAGACCTTTGTTGAATTTTGTATAAACTAACTTCCTATAGTCTAATTTTTCCTCTTTTATGTAGACCAAGGGAGAGTTTTCATACAAACTTTTCCTTTAGTCTAATTCTTCTTCGTATTCTTTTATGTTGACCTTTGCGTTAGTTTTTATACAATCTATTTCCTGACGTATAATTATTCTTCTAATATGTAGACCTTTGGGTCAGTTTTTATATTAACTACTTTCTATAGTCTAATTCTTCTTTTTCTTATTTTTTGTAGATCTTTTGGTTAGTTTTTATACAAACTATTTCCTTTAGTCTAATTCTTCGTTTTCTTATTTAATGTAGACGTTGGGTGAATTTTATATAAAATATTTTCTATATTTCAATTCATCTTCTGCTTCTTTTATGAAGACCATTTGGTCAGTTTTTTATATAATACATTTACTATTGTGTAATTCTTCTATTGCATCTTTTATGTAGACCATTGGGTCAGTTTTTACTACAAACTATTTGTTATAGTCTTATACTTATTCTTTTTTTTCATTTAGTCTTTTGGGTTAGTTTTAAGTCTTATAGTCTATTGTATAGAAATATTATAAACAACATGCACACTTGACGAAAATACATAAAACGAATGGGATGTGACCATCACTAGAATCTTCTCAATACTTTTTTTCAATCGAAATTTACACCATTTATTATATCATCATATATTGCTTAATTTTCAATAACTACATATTTGATTTTGATGACAATATAATAAAAAATCGGGGTTGTGGCCATTACTGGACTCTTCACAACGTTTATATTCAAATTAAAAACTATTTAAGTCTTCTTCTGTAATGTAGATCAGTTTTATTGTGCAAAAATATAATAATCTATAGGTATGCACACTTGACGAAAAATATAAAAATGAATGGGATGTGACCAACATTAGAATCTTTTCAGTACTTGTGTTTATTTAATTTTTAAGCCATTTCCCATCATCCAAAATTACTAAATATTTAAAACACATTTGCGTTCGATGACAATATATAAAAATAGGGGTTGTGGCCAAATCCAAACTCTTTACAACGTTGTCTCTTTATAATCAGTCATATTTAAAACCATTTACCATAGTCCATGCGTGCAGAAATTGTATGTACCTACTTATATAACAAACAACCTTTAACAACCTTTTTGCTATGAACACCTTTTTTAGAAAAAAGGCACAAAATAAATGGACATGGAGGAGCCCAGACAACAGAACTAAAAATGAAATTGACTACATCCACTGTACACATAAATATATAGTGAAAGATGTTACAGTTTTAAATAAATTTGCGGTAGATAGTGATCACAGATTGGTTAGAGCTACTATAACTGTAAACACCAAACTGGAGAGGCTAAAACTCATTAAAAAACCCAAAACAAACATATCACAAATTCTTCTAAATAAAATTCCAGAATACCAATCAACAATATCATCGGAACTCACGAAAAAACCATTACCAAACACTTGTACCTCTGCAGAGATAAATCAGTTTATTCATGATACAGTCAATAATGCCTTAAAGCAAATTATCCCCTCTAACAGAACTAAACAAGATAAACTTACTACTAACACTAAAGACCTAATGAATAAGAGAAATCGAATGAGAGAGAAGAAAGAATGGAACACACCAGAGTACAAGGCACTAAACAAACAGGTTCGCAAAGCTATCAGGAAAGACAATGCAAGGTACAAAGAAACAATAGTCAACCAAATTATCTCCGAAAACGGAGGAACAAAAATTTTGCAAAAGAAATTATCAAATGGCAAAAAACAAATCTTAACTTTGTACAAAGAAGATGGCACCGAGAGCAATAACAAAGACGAAATATTAGATATAGCAAAAAAATTCTATGAATCATTGTACAGCTCACGAGTAAAACCTACACATGATAAAACCATAGAAAATAATCGCAGAATAATTAATGTCGGCTCAGAGGACATTCCTGACATATCTATGGAAGAAATGAAGCATGCTATTAAACAGATGAAAAACTCAAAGGTCCCTGGTCCTGATAATATTATAATAGAGACCATTAAGTATGGAGGAGATGCACTTCAGAGAGTGGTACTGCAACTTATAAATAGATGTCTGGAAGAATGTAATATACCGGAGGAATGGAACAATGCGAATATTACATTATTACATAAAAAAGGAAATCAAAAACGCCTCGAGAACTATAGACCCATCAGCTTATTATCACACCTGTATAAACTATTTACAAAAATCCTCACCAGCAGACTTTCAAACAAACTAGATTCATACCAACCAGTAGAACAGGCAGGATTCAGAAAAGGCTTCGGAACAAATGACCATCTACAAACTCTAAAGAATGTAATCCAGAAATATAATGAGTATAATATCCCCATAGCATTGGCATTTATAGATTTTGAAAAGGCCTTTGACTCAGTCGAGACATGGGCGGTGATGAAGGGTCTAGATAATTGCAGAATTGACTATAGATATTCCCAAATTTTGAATAATATTTATGAGAAGGCCACATCCAATATACAACTTCATGAACCATCCAAGAAATTTTACATTAGAAGAGGTGTCCGACAGGGTGACACTATTTCTCCCAAACTATTTACATTGGCCCTCGAAGATGTCTTCAAAACTCTGGATTGGTCTAAGAAAGGTATAAATATAAACGGCGAGTATCTCAGCAATCTACGGTTCGCAGATGATATTGTCATATTTGCCAAGGATGAGGAGGAATTGAAAACTATGCTGACAGAAATAAATTCAGCCTGTGTGAACATTGGATTGAAGATGAACATCTCCAAGACCAAAATGATGAGTAACGCAGAAGAGTCCTTCCCCATCATAATAGATGGAGTGCAAATTGAAAGAGTAGACAGATACATATATCTAGGCCATACCGTGATGCTTGCCAAAGAAAATCAAGAGGCAGAAATAGAGAGAAGACGTGGCCTTGCCTGGGCAGCTTTTGGAAAATTATCATACATTCTGAAATCCCGTAAATACTCCCATTATTTGAAAAAGAAGCTATTTGATGCATGTATTCTCCCAGTGCTTACTTATGGAATGGAAACATCGGTCCTAACAAAAAGAATAATGCACAAGCTGTTAGTGACACAGAGAGCTATGGAGAGAAAGTTGCTGGGTATTTCAATAAGGGACAGAATTCAGAATGTCATGATAAGACAAAGAACCAAAGTAGCCGATGTAGCGGAAAGGGTCGCTGGCCTTAAGTGGAGCTGGGCTGGGCATATTGCCAGATGCCAGGATTCACGATGGACCAAAAAGATATTAGAATGGCGACCGAGAACAAGCCGAAGAGGTGTTGGCAGACCCCAGGCAAGGTGGTCTGATGACATCAAGAAATGTGCCGGAGGGAGATGGATGCAGTGTGCCCAAGACAGGGAGTTGTGGAGGATCAAAGGGGAGGCCTATGTCCAAGAATGGATGAAAACTGGCTGAAGAAGAAGAAGAAGAAGAACTTATATATAAAAACAAATGGGTTGTGGCCATCACTTGAACATTTTACATCGCTTAAACTCAATTAAATTTCAAACTACTTTTCATACTACGAATTAGCAAATATTTTTTGTGACAATATTATATAAACGATTGCTTATTCCTTCACTAATTTACATTCTTGGCCAACGGCGGGACATAAAAGCTAGTTATATAATAAAATAAATGAAAAAGAAAATTAATCAAAGAATTCAGCAAAAATTCAAATTGTGTTTGCCTACTCACCTAATCGACGCCATTCCACTGATCAGTCGCCCTAGAAAGATTGCAAAGATCGCAAAACCTCTCTACACAGTCAAGTCATCTTTATTTTGGGTCTGCCAATCCTTCTTCTATTTGGTCTGCTATGAAAGAGTTTTTCAGCATGGATTGTTTGATCATTATTTTTATATGCCCCGACCAACGGAGTCGACAGATTATATTGATGAAACTTATGACCTGTATGTCATCATATAGATGCTACAATGCATCATTATATCTGATCCATTTGTACAGAATAGAAAACAGTGTTATTATTCTATTCTGAGGTGTCTAGTACGAACGAATTTTGATTGAAATTGTCACAAAAACACTCTTCTTCCCTGCTCACAACACAGAATTTCTTAGCTCGTCGTTCGAAGTATATTCGTCAAGACTATAGAATATTCAAAGTCCGTAAAATGCGTCGTCTAGGTCACTTTATGTTTTCAACAAAACACTTCCACAAACCAAACCCCTGATTACAATCTTACTTTCTTCCTACGAAGGGTTTTTTCTCAATCAATTATTGAGAAAAGGGTTCGTTATTCGCAATAAATTATTCTGTTGTGTTTCATACCTATATAATGTTGTCATATTTTGTAATATGGTTGGTAGGAAGAAATTGCCTAGTGGTAATATGCCTGCAAGTGTGCAATAAATTTCTTTATATCATGTTCAAAAAGATATGTAAAAAAATATTAAACATAAAAACCTTAGATTATATATGATACAGATACCTAGTCAGCGCAATGAATGTATGCCAACTAAAACTACGAGGAAACAGACGAATTTCTAGTATGCGTACACCTACATAATACGTAGTACAACCGATCTACCGCCTCACACACACATGTAAAAACGAGTGGGTTGTGGCCAACACTAAACTCTCCACACCACAAATATTGACAATGAAATATTTTATTCATTCTAAATTTTACTACCAGGAATATAAATTTTCTAACGATAGTATATTTTCATGTTAAGATAGACAAACTATTAATGCAGTATAGTGAAGAATGCTTATGTTGTATGAAATATTTTAAAAAAAGCAGATAAATTTTGTTTTAAAGAACGCGAGAGCATTTTCCAAATTTTGACAGGTGATATCATATGAAGAATTTTTTTGTTATTTATGGAAAGCTAATCAGTTCTATGTTCAAGCTCTTTACATTATAACATGAAATCAAATTACTGAACTTTTCCATACATAGAAATTTATCTAATTACATTTTTTTCATACTAAATATTACTACCAGGAATATAAATTTTCTTCCGATAGTATATTTTTATATTAAGATAAACAATCTATTAATGCAGTATAGTGAATAATGCTTATGTTGTATGAAATATTTTAAAAAAAGCAGATAAATTTTGTTTTAAAGAACGCGAGAGCATTTTCAAAATTTTGACACGTGATGTCATATGAAGATTTTTTTTGTTATTTATGGAAAGCTAATCAGTTCTATGTTCAAGCTCTTTACATTATAACATGAAATCAAATTACTGAACTTTTCCATACATAGAAATTTATCTTATTACATTTTTATTCATACTAAATGTTACTATCAGGAATATAAATTTTCTTCCGATAGTATATTTTTATGTTAAGATAGACAAACTATTAATGCAGTATAGTGAAGAATGCTTATGTTGTATGAAATATTTTTAAAAAAGCAGATAAATTTTGTTTTAAAGAACGCAAGAGTATTTTCCAAATTTTGACAGGTGATATCATATGAAGAATTTTTTTGTTATTTATGGAAAGCTAATCAGTTCTATGTTCAAGCTCTTTACATTATAACATGAAATCAAATTACTGAACGTTTCCATACATAGAAATTTATCTAATTACATTTTTATTCATACTAAATGTTACTATCAGGAATATAAATTTTCTTCCGATAGTATATTTTTATGTTAAGATAGACAAACTATTAATGCAGTATAGTGAAGAATGCTTATGTTGTATGAAATATTTTAAAAAAAGCAGATAAATTTTGTTTTAAAGAACGCAAGAGCATTTTCCAAATTTTGACAGGTGAAATCTAATGAAGAATATTTTTGTTATTTATGGAAAGCTTATCAGTTCTATGTTCAAGCTCTTCCCATTATAACAGGAAATCAAATTACTGAACATTTCCATACATAGAAATTTATCTAATTACATTTTTATTCATACTAAATGTTACTACCAGGAATATAAATTTTCTTCCGATAGTATATTTTTATGTTAAGATAGACAAACTATTAATGCAGTATAGTGAAGAATGCTTATGTTGTATGAAATATTTTAAAAAAAGCAGATAAATTTTGTTTTAAAGAACGCGAGAGCATTTTCCAAATTTTGACAGGTGATATCATATGACGAATTTTTTTGTTATTTATGGAAAGCTAATCAGTTCTATGTTCAAGCTCTTTACATTATAACATGAAATCAAATTACTGAACTTTTCCATACATAGAAATTTATCTAATTACATTTTTATTCATACTAAATATTACTACCAGGAATATAAATTTTCTTCCGATAGTATATTTTTATATTAAGATAAACAAACTATTAATGCAGTATAGTGAATAATGCTTATGTTGTATGAAATATTTTAAAAAAAGCAGATAAATTTTGTTTTAAAGAACGCGAGAGCATTTTCAAAATTTTGACACGTGATATCATATGAAGATTTTTTTTGTTATTTATGGAAAGCTAATCAGTTCTATGTTCAAGCTCTTTACATTATAACATGAAATCAAATTACTGAACTTTTCCATACATAGAAATTTATCTTATTACATTTTTATTCATACTAAATGTTACTATCAGGAATATAAATTTTCTTCCGAAAGTATATTTTTATATTAAGATAAACAAACTATTAATGCAGTATAGTGAAGAATGCTTATGTTGTATGAAATATTTTAAAAAAAGCAGATAAATTTTGTTTTAAAGAACGCGAGAGCATTTTCAAAATTTTGACACGTGATATCATATGAAGATTTTTTTTGTTATTTATGGAAAGCTAATCAGTTCTATGTTCAAGCTCTTTACATTATAACATGAAATCAAATTACTGAACTTTTCCATACATATGTAGATATTTATCTAATTACATTTTTATTCATACTAAATGTTACTACCAGGAATATAAATTTTCTTCCGATAGTATATTTTTATGTTAAGATAGACAAACTATTAATGCCGTATAGTGAAGAATGCTTATGTTGTATGAAATATTATAAAAAAAGCAGATAAATTTTGTTTCAAAGAACGCGAGAGCATTTTCAAAATTTTGACACGTGGTATCATATGAAGAAATTTTTTGTTATTTATGGAAAGCTAATCAGTTCTATGTTCAAGCTCTTTACGTTATAACATGAAATCAAATTACTGAACGTTTCCATACATAGAAATTTATCTAATTACATTTTTATTCATACTAAATGTTACTATCAGGAATATAAATTTTCTTCCGATAGTATATTTTTATGTTAAGATAGACAAACTATTAATGCAGTATAGTGAAGAATGCTTATGTTGTATGAAATTTTTAAAAAAAAGCAGATAAATTTTGATATAAAGAACGCGAGAGCATTTTCAAAATTTTGACACGTGATATCATATGAAGATTTTTTTTGTTATTTATGGAAAGCTAATCAGTTCTTTGTACAAGCTCTTTACATTATAAGATGAAATCAAATTACTGAACGTTTCCATACATAGAAATTTATCTAATTACATTTTTATTCATACTAAATGTTACTACCAGGAATATAAATTTTCTTCCGATAGTATATTTTTATGTTAAGATAAAAAAACTATTAATGCAGTATAGTGAAGAATGCTTATGTTGTATGAAATATTTTAAAAAAAGCAGATAAATTTTGTTTTAAAGAACGCGAGAGCATTTTCCAAATTTAGACAGGTGATATCATATGAAGAATATTTTTGTTATTTATGGAAAGCTTATCAGTTCTATGTTCAAGCTCTTCCCATTATAACAGGAAATCAAATTACTGAACATTTCCATACATAGAAATTTATCTAATTACATTTTTATTCATACTAAATGTTACTACCAGGAATATAAATTTTCTTCCGATAGTATATTTTTATATTAAGATAAACAAACTATTAATGCAGTATAGTGAATAATGCTTATGTTGTATGAAATATTTTTAAAAAAGCAGATAAATTTTGTTTTAAAGAACGCGAGAGCATTTTCAAAATTTTGACACGTGATATCATATGAAGATATTTTTTGTTATTTATGGAAAGCTAATCAGTTCTATGTTCAAGCTCTTTACATTATAACATGAAATCAAATTACTGAACTTTTCCTTACATAGATATTTATCTAATTACATTTTTATTCATACTAAATGTTACTACCAGGAATATAAATTTTCTTCCGATAGTATATTTTTATGTTAAGATAGACAAACTATTAATGCCGTATAGTGAAGAATGCTTATGTTGTATGAAATATTATAAAAAAAGCAGATAACTTTTGTTTTAAAGAACGCGAGAGCATTTTCAAAATTTTGACACGTGGTATCATATGAAGAAATTTTTTGTTATTTATGGAAAGCTAATCAGTTCTATGTTCAAGCTCTTTACGTTATAACATGAAATCAAATTACTGAACGTTTCCATACATAGAAATTTATCTAATTACATTTTTATTCATACTAAATGTTACTATCAGGAATATAAATTTTCTTCCGATAGTATATTTTTATGTTAAGATAGACAAACTATTAATGCAGTATAGTGAAGAATGCTTATGTTGTATGAAATATTTTAAAAAAAGCAGATAAATTTTGTTTTAAAGAACGCAAGAGCATTTTCCAAATTTTGACAGGTGATATCATATGAAGAATATTTTTGTTATTTATGGAAAGCTTATCAGTTCTATGTTCAAGCTCTTCCCATTATAACAGGAAATCAAATTACTGAACATTTCCATACATAGAAATTTATCTAATTACATTTTTATTCATACTAAATGTTACTACCAGGAATATAAATTTTCTTCCGATAGTATATTTTTATGTTAAGATAGACAAACTATTAATGCAGTATAGTGAAGAATGCTTATGTTGTATGAAATGTTTTAAAAAAAGCAGATAAATTTTGATATAAAGAACGCGAGAGCATTTTCAAAATTTTGACACGTGATATCATATGAAGATTTTTTTTGTTATTTATGGAAAGCTAATCAGTTCTTTGTTCAAGCTCTTTACATTATAACATGAAATCAAATTACTGAACGTTTCCATACATAGAAATTTATCTAATTACATTTTTATTCATACTAAATGTTACTACCAGGAATATAAATTTTCTTCCGATAGTATATTTTTATGTTAAGATAGACAAACTATTAATGCAGTATAGTGAAGAATGCTTATGTTGTATGAAATATTTTAAAAAAAGCAGATAAATTTTGATATAAAGAACGCGAGAGCATTTTCAAAATTTTGACACGTGATATCATATGAAGATTTTTTTTGTTATTTATGGAAAGCTAATCAGTTCTTTGTTCAAGCTCTTTACATTATAACATGAAATCAAATTACTGAACTTTTCCATACATATGTAGATATTTATCTAATTACATTTTTATTCATACTAAATGTTACTACCAGGAATATAAATTTTCTTCTGATAGTATATTTTTATGTTAAGATAGACAAACTATTAATGCCGTATAGTGAAGAATGCTTATGTTGTATGAAATATTATAAAAAAAGCAGATAAATTTTGTTTCAAAGAACGCGAGAGCATTTTCAAAATTTTGACACGTGGTATCATATGAAGAAATTTTTTGTTATTTATGGAAAGCTAATCAGTTCTATGTTCAAGCTCTTTACGTTATAACATGAAATCAAATTACTGAACGTTTCCATACATAGAAATTTATCTAATTACATTTTTATTCATACTATATGTTACTATCAGGAATATAAATTTTCTTCCGATAGTATATTTTTATGTTAAGATAGACAAACTATTAATGCAGTATAGTGAAGAATGCTTATGTTGTATGAAATATTTAAAAAAAAGCAGATAAATTTTGATATAAAGAACGCGAGAGCATTTTCAAAATTTTGACACGTGATATCATATGAAGATTTTTTTTGTTATTTATGGAAAGCTAATCAGTTCTTTGTACAAGCTCTTTACATTATAAGATGAAATCAAATTACTGAACGTTTCCATACATAGAAATTTATCTAATTACATTTTTATTCATACTAAATGTTACTACCAGGAATATAAATTTTCTTCCGATAGTATATTTTTATGTTAAGATAAAAAAACTATTAATGCAGTATAGTGAAGAATGCTTATGTTGTATGAAATATTTTAAAAAAAGCAGATAAATTTTGTTTTAAAGAACGCGAGAGCATTTTCCAAATTTAGACAGGTGATATCATATGAAGAATTTTTTTGTTATTTATGGAAAGCTAATCAGTTCTATGTTCAAGCTCTTTACATTATAACATGAAATCAAATTACTGAACTTTTCCATACATAGAAATTTATCTAATTACATTTTTATTCATACTAAATATTACTACCAGGAATATAAATTTTCTTCCGATAGTATATTTTTATATTAAGATAAACAAACTATTAATGCAGTATAGTGAATAATGCTTATGTTGTATGAAATATTTTTAAAAAAGCAGATAAATTTTGTTTTAAAGAACGCAAGAGCATTTTCAAAATTTTGACAGGTGATATCATATGAAGAATATTTTTGTTATTTATGGAAAGCTTATCAGTTCTATGTTCAAGCTCTTCCCATTATAACAGGAAATCAAATTACTGAACATTTCCATACATAGAAATTTATCTAATTACATTTTTATTCATACTAAATGTTACTACCAGGAATATAAATTTTCTTCCGATAGTATATTTTTATGTTAAGATAGACAAACTATTAATGCAGTATAGTGAAGAATGCTTATGTTGTATGAAATATTTTAAAAAAAGCAGATAAATTTTGATTTAAAGAACGCGAGAGCATTTTCAAAATTTTGACACGTGATATCATATGAAGATTTTTTTGTTATTTATGGAAAGCTAATCAGTTCTATGTTCAAGCTCTTTACATTATAACATGAAATCAAATTACTGAACGTTTCCATACATAGAAATTTATCTAATTACATTTTTATTCATACTAAATGTTACTATCAGGAATATAAATTTTCTTCCGATAGTATATTTTTATGTTAAGATAGACAAACAATTAATGCAGTATAGTGAAGAATGCTTATGTTGTATGAAATATTTTAAAAAAAGCAGATAAATTTTGTTTTAAAGAACGCGAGAGCATTTTCCAAATTTTGACAGGTGATATCATATGACGAATTTTTTTGTTATTTATGGAAAGCTAATCAGTTCTATGTTCAAGCTCTTTACATTATAACATGAAATCAAATTACTGAACTTTTCCATACATAGAAATTTATCTAATTACATTTTTATTCATACTAAATATTACTACCAGGAATATAAATTTTCTTCCGATAGTATATTTTTATATTAAGATAAACAAACTATTAATGCAGTATAGTGAAGAATGCTTATGTTGTATGAAATATTTTAAAAAAAGCAGATAAATTTTGTTTTAAAGAACGCGAGAGCAATTTCAAAATTTTGACACGTGATATCATATGAAGATTTTTTTTGTTATTTATGGAAAGCTAATCAGTTCTATGTTCAAGCTCTTTACATTATAACATGAAATCAAATTACTGAACGTTTCCATACATAGAAATTTATCTAATTACATTTTTATTCATACTAAATGTTACTATCAGGAATATAAATTTTCTTCCGATAGTATATTTTTATGTTAAGATAGACAAACTATTAATGCAGTATAGGGAAGAATGCTTATGTTGTATGAAATATTTTAAAAAAAGCAGATAAATTTTGTTCTAAAGAACGCGAGAGCATTTTCCAAATTTTGACAGGTGATATCATATGAAGATTTTTTTTGTTATTTATGGAAAGCTAATCAGTTCTATGTTCAAGCTCTTTACATTATAACATGAAATCAAATTACTGAACTTTTCCATACATAGAAATTTATCTAATTACATTTTTATTCATACTAAATGTTACTATCAGGAATATAAATTTTCTTCCGATAGTATATTTTTATGTTAAGATAAACAAACTATTAATGCAGTATAGTGAAGAATGCTTATGTTGTATGAAATATTTTTAAAAAAGCAGATAAATTTTGATATAAAGAACGCGAGAGCATTTTCAAAATTTTGACACGTGATATCATATGAAGATTTTTTTTGTTATTTATGGAAAGCTAATCAGTTCTTTGTTCAAGCTCTTTACATTATAACATGAAATCAAATTACTGAACTTTTCCATACATATGTAGATATTTATCTAATTACATTTTTATTCATACTAAATGTTACTACCAGGAATATAAATTTTCTTCCGATAGTATATTTTTATGTTAAGATAGACAAACTATTAATGCCGTATAGTGAAGAATGCTTATGTTGTATGAAATATTATAAAAAAAGCAGATAAATTTTGTTTCAAAGAACGCGAGAGCATTTTCAAAATTTTGACACGTGGTATCATATGAAGAAATTTTTTGTTATTTATGGAAAGCTAATCAGTTCTATGTTCAAGCTCTTTACGTTATAACATGAAATCAAATTACTGAACGTTTCCATACATAGAAATTTATCTAATTACATTTTTATTCATACTAAATGTTACTATCAGGAATATAAATTTTCTTCCGATAGTATATTTTTATGTTAAGATAGACAAACTATTAATGCAGTATAGTGAAGAATGCTTATGTTGTATGAAATATTTAAAAAAAAGCAGATAAATTTTGATATAAAGAACGCGAGAGCATTTTCAAAATTTTGACACGTGATATCATATGAAGATTTTTTTTGTTATTTATGGAAAGCTAATCAGTTCTTTGTACAAGCTCTTTACATTATAAGATGAAATCAAATTACTGAACGTTTCCATACATAGAAATTTATCTAATTACATTTTTATTCATACTAAATGTTACTACCAGGAATATAAATTTTCTTCCGATAGTATATTTTTATGTTAAGATAAAAAAACTATTAATGCAGTATAGTGAAGAATGCTTATGTTGTATGAAATATTTTAAAAAAAGCAGATAAATTTTGTTTTAAAGAACGCGAGAGCATTTTCCAAATTTAGACAGGTGATATCATATGAAGAATTTTTTTGTTATTTATGGAAAGCTAATCAGTTCTATGTTCAAGCTCTTTACATTATAACATGAAATCAAATTACTGAACTTTTCCATACATAGAAATTTATCTAATTACATTTTTATTCATACTAAATATTACTACCAGGAATATAAATTTTCTTCCGATAGTATATTTTTATATTAAGATAAACAAACTATTAATGCAGTATAGTGAATAATGCTTATGTTGTATGAAATATTTTTAAAAAAGCAGATAAATTTTGTTTTAAAGAACGCGAGAGCATTTTCAAAATTTTGACACGTGATATCATATGAAGATATTTTTTGTTATTTATGGAAAGCTAATCAGTTCTATGTTCAAGCTCTTTACATTATAACATGAAATCAAATTACTGAACTTTTCCTTACATAGATATTTATCTAATTACATTTTTATTCATACTAAATGTTACTACCAGGAATATAAATTTTCTTCCGATAGTATATTTTTATGTTAAGATAGACAAACTATTAATGCCGTATAGTGAAGAATGCTTATGTTGTATGAAATATTATAAAAAAAGCAGATAACTTTTGTTTTAAAGAACGCGAGAGCATTTTCAAAATTTTGACACGTGGTATCATATGAAGAAATTTTTTGTTATTTATGGAAAGCTAATCAGTTCTATGTTCAAGCTCTTTACGTTATAACATGAAATCAAATTACTGAACGTTTCCATACATAGAAATTTATCTAATTACATTTTTATTCATACTAAATGTTACTATCAGGAATATAAATTTTCTTCCGATAGTATATTTTTATGTTAAGATAGACAAACTATTAATGCAGTATAGTGAAGAATGCTTATGTTGTATGAAATATTTTAAAAAAAGCAGATAAATTTTGTTTTAAAGAACGCAAGAGCATTTTCCAAATTTTGACAGGTGATATCATATGAAGAATATTTTTGTTATTTATGGAAAGCTTATCAGTTCTATGTTCAAGCTCTTCCCATTATAACAGGAAATCAAATTACTGAACATTTCCATACATAGAAATTTATCTAATTACATTTTTATTCATACTAAATGTTACTACCAGGAATATAAATTTTCTTCCGATAGTATATTTTTATGTTAAGATAGACAAACTATTAATGCAGTATAGTGAAGAATGCTTATGTTGTATGAAATATTTTAAAAAAAGCAGATAAATTTTGATTTAAAGAACGCGAGAGCATTTTCAAAATTTTGACACGTGATATCATATGAAGATTTTTTTGTTATTTATGGAAAGCTAATCAGTTCTATGTTCAAGCTCTTTACATTATAACATGAAATCAAATTACTGAACGTTTCCATACATAGAAATTTATCTAATTACATTTTTATTCATACTAAATGTTACTATCAGGAATATAAATTTTCTTCCGATAGTATATTTTTATGTTAAGATAGACAAACTATTAATGCAGTATAGTGAAGAATGCTTATGTTGTATGAAATATTTTAAAAAAAGCAGATAAATTTTGTTTTAAAGAACGCGAGAGCATTTTCCAAATTTTGACAGGTGATATCATATGACGAATTTTTTTGTTATTTATGGAAAGCTAATCAGTTCTATGTTCAAGCTCTTTACATTATAACATGAAATCAAATTACTGAACTTTTCCATACATAGAAATTTATCTAATTACATTTTTATTCATACTAAATATTACTACCAGGAATATAAATTTTCTTCCGATAGTATATTTTTATATTAAGATAAACAAACTATTAATGCAGTATAGTGAAGAATGCTTATGTTGTATGAAATATTTTAAAAAAAGCAGATAAATTTTGTTTTAAAGAACGCGAGAGCAATTTCAAAATTTTGACACGTGATATCATATGAAGATTTTTTTTGTTATTTATGGAAAGCTAATCAGTTCTATGTTCAAGCTCTTTACATTATAACATGAAATCAAATTACTGAACGTTTCCATACATAGAAATTTATCTAATTACATTTTTATTCATACTAAATGTTACTATCAGGAATATAAATTTTCTTCCGATAGTATATTTTTATGTTAAGATAGACAAACTATTAATGCAGTATAGGGAAGAATGCTTATGTTGTATGAAATATTTTAAAAAAAGCAGATAAATTTTGTTCTAAAGAACGCGAGAGCATTTTCCAAATTTTGACAGGTGATATCATATGAAGATTTTTTTTGTTATTTATGGAAAGCTAATCAGTTCTATGTTCAAGCTCTTTACATTATAACATGAAATCAAATTACTGAACTTTTCCATACATAGAAATTTATCTAATTACATTTTTATTCATACTAAATGTTACTATCAGGAATATAAATTTTCTTCCGATAGTATATTTTTATGTTAAGATAAACAAACTATTAATGCAGTATAGGGAAGAATGCTTATGTTGTATGAAATATTTTAAAAAAAGCAGATAAATTTTGTTCTAAAGAACGCGAGAGTATTTTCCAAATTTTGACAGGTGATATCATATGAAGATTTTTTTTGTTATTTATGGAAAGCTAATCAGTTCTATGTTCAAGCTCTTTACATTATAACATGAAATCAAATTACTGAACGTTTCCATACATAGAAATTTATCTAATTACATTTTTATTCATACTAAATGTTACTATCAGGAATATAAATTTTCTTCCGATAGTATATTTTTATGTTAAGATAGACAAACTATTAATGCAGTATAGTGAAGACTGCTTATGTTGTATGAAATTTTTTAAAAAAAGCAGATAAATTTTGTTTCTAAGAGCGTTAGAGCATTTTGACAATGTTGACACGTGATATCATATGAAGAAATTTTATGATATCTATGAAAAGCTAATCAGTTCTAAGTTCAAGCTATTAATATTCTTATATCAATATGAAATCAATGAACTGAACATTGCCAAATATAAAAAAATTCTCTTGTTACATATAAGTTTCATACAAATATCCATTAAATAAAATATAATTTTTGAAACCGTTGAATATTTTTCTTTTAACATTGACCAACTTTGAATACAATTTTATGAAGATTCTTGGTGTTGTATAAATAGTTGAAACCAAATTAAAATATCTCTAATTTCCAGGTCGTGAGAGCATTTTTTCAGTTTTAATAGATGAAATCATAAAGAAACATTGGGAAAAAATGAACCGTTGTCTATGGAAAACTAATCAGCTCTAAGTTTATGGACTTAACACATGTGATATCAATATGAAGTCAATCGGACTTATAGTTTGGGCTGCAGAGAGGACACAAAAAAAAAACAACGTAAATGATGAATTCATAGAGAAGAAATCAAAAGTTGTCTATGGAAAACTAATCAGCTCTAGGTCTTTGCACTTTACACATATGATGTTAATATGAAGTCGATCAGACTTATAGTTTGGGCTGTAGAGAGGACACAAAAAAGATAAATGCTACGGCGTACGGCGTACAGCGTATACGCCATACACACAAACACATCACGACGAAACTCATAGTGTGCATTCTCTACATGATACCCATTGAGAAATTGATGTAAAAAATATACGCTTAAATTTTGCGAAATCATGACTCTCCCCTATTCCATAGTGTGGAGAGTAAAAAACTTGGCATACATTTGAATTCGAAATTTGTACAACACGCGGCTTCTGTACATTATAATTCTATGATAAAAACCCTTCAAAATTTCATAGGTTGCCCTTCAATATTTCACGATTTCACATTTTTGTGTGACAAATCATATCACAATTCGCTCATACTAGATCCTTAAATGCATTTTTATTATTTCCGTTGGCTAAATATTTCCCTAGAATGGCTAAAGATACATTGTATTATTTCCCGTGTTGCTTAGCTATTATTAATACGCCCGTTGTAAAAATATTGAACGAGGTTACTTTTGGTTGGTCCAAATATGGTTTTCATCATCGTGACACTTCTCATCATTAATCATTCAATGTGAAAATGTTTTTCCACTTTTTTAAAATAACCTTTCAACGCTCTTTCATTTCAATCAATATTTTTTTTTTATAAATGTTACTTCTTCGCTGTTTTATGATTCCCAAAAAAAAATACATTAATCATTGAAAATAATGGTTTCGTAATATTTATCGATGGTCAAACTGGCTACTATAATTTTATTGTTTCAACCGGCAAAGCTTTAAAAAATTAAATTATCAATTGACACATTTGATTTTTTGTGTGAACTATTTTTTACTGTTTGTACGGTGTCTAATTTTTTGTCTGTTTTTTTTAATTATGTTATTTTTTTCTGTTTAATTATTTTCAGTATTGTAAATGGTTTATGCCACGTATTGTATAAATAAATAAAAAAGTCTAAATTTAAATAAAATCATGATATTATTGATTAAATAAAATGCCTGAAAAAGCGTGTAGCGCCCACGAAGTTTATGTTATAGGGAGATGGTTTTTGAATAGAATGATTTTTGTCATTAATTAACTTAAAGGAATTTTTATCATAATATCATTTGCTTGTTCAAAAGTATTGTCAAAACTCATCTCTCTACATAAGATATACAGCAGACAATAAATATCGGGGTAACTGATAATTTATATAATGAAAGATAGTAGGTACTCACTCTGACAAGTATTTATTTCAATTAATGCTTTACATTTTAGTTGTTTAATTTATAAAGAATAAGAATGTCAAGGAGAATTCGCGATACGTCAATCCACGACACTGCAAATAATCCCGAATGATTAGCGTAGGTAGGTATAACTGTTTATAACTTCAGCTTGCGTTGGTAGCAATGATGTGAAGTTCGGGATGTGCGGACATCATAGGGATGTTCCGGCACAATGTCAATATAATTTGGCTACCCACGTATTTGATTATTTAACAACAATAAATAAATAAATAAATAAATAAATAAATAAATAAATAAATAAATAAATAAATAAATAAATAAATAAATAAATAAATAAATAAATAAATAAATAAATAAATAAACCAATTATTTGTTGCCATTAATGTTACATCAAACAAAAAAAATGAATATATATATACAATTTTGAACTACAATTGACAACAAAAAGGCTATTGCTCAGCTGCGCACTACCAAGTATCTCTGGAGTGCTGCTGGTTTTCAGCAAAGCCTAAGGACAACACAAAACATTGAGGACAGACCACATGTCATAACCTATAAAAATCTAATAGTAATTAAAAATAAAATGTATTTCTTCCTTCTCTTTTTTTCACTGCTGGCACCCTTGTTGGTTCAATAACCATATCTTGCAGTGTTTCTTAAAACTCTGCAAAGAGTTCATCGCACGTATGTTCTGCGGCAACTCATTCCAGTACTTTGAGGAAGCATATCTAAAACTACCCTCGAATGCGGAGGTTCGATGTCTGGGGAGAACGAGTAAATGGCCTCTCTGTCGCGTTGAGTGGACGTGCAAATCACGTGACCACTGTAGTCTGTCAAACAGATAGGAAGGAGAACGTTTCTTTATCACAATAGTTATTTATTTTTTTATCACTCCATATTTACAATGACAACAAGTAGATAGCTGCTGACCAACTAGGAAAACATGTTATAGGGCTGATTGATTGATTGTTTAACAATATTTTTGATTGTTTAGTTCCACCGATGGTTTGGATCCAGAACCAGTTGATCGGAGCCCGCGAGGGTAGCTCCGTGACATTAGAATGCCACTCAGAGGCCTTCCCTAGGTCCATCAACTACTGGACTTTGGATGGAGAGATCATATCTCAAGGTATGAATATATTTCAAGACTGAGCATACTTTTTAAGACCGTTCGTTTATGTTTTTTATATTGCACTGAGATATTATTGTGTTCCATATCTTATATTTTAAATTAATTAAGAGAAACTTGTTTATACCTCCTCTCAGTAAAATGTTATTACACCCTTTTAATTAACTTCACATGACTGTCCAAATTGAAATTTTGAAATCGATTTTTATATGTAACTTTCCGGCCTGTAAGAGATTTGAATCTTTCAGAATATGTGAATTCATGATGACAATGCATATTAAAACTGTTTTCAGCCTTATTCATTTTGATTTCGAAAAAAATTAACAATTTTGTATTTCATACAGAGTATATATTATAATAATGCGATTCTTATTCCAAGAGTATTTATCGTTTCTTGTACTTTGGAACGTGAAGAAACATTTGAAAAGGAGTCCATGTTTTTTTTATTTCATTGTTATTAATACTGTTTTTAAATTGACACTAGATTCTTTAGTGTTAAATGCGTAATAAACATTATTTTTTGTAATCGAATATTTTTATTATTGCATATGCGCAAACATTGGAATTTTTTCCCTGTCGGGAGTCAAAGATATTTTTAACAGATTTTTAATTATCTCAATAGAGACGAAGTTGGAATATTTATTGTAGGAGAACCGGGAAATCAAGGCACCTACAGGGCTTACGACCTGTCATCGGCTGGTTTACGTGATCACTTTATGCGCTTGCGCAACGTTCACCAATTATGCCTTTTTAATGAATTGAAATGTAGCTTTCATTATTTACAAAAAAACCAATTCTCTCAATAGATGATAATAAGATTGTTGTTCATAATTTCACCCATAGATGGCTGTAGTAAAAATTCCTTATTTTCAAGCGAAAAGAATTTCAGTATTACAATATATAGAACTTTCAAAATTGAATTGATAGGGATCTCATTAAAAAGGCATAATTGGTGAACGTTGCGCAAGCGCATAAAGTGATCACGCAAACCAGCCGATGACAGGTCGTAAGCCCTGTAGGTGCCTTGATTTCCCGGTTCTCCTACAATAAATATTCCAACTTCGTCTCTATTGAGAAAATTAAAAATCTGTTAAAAATTATTTTTTGTATTTACCATGAATTTGAGCCGGTATTTTCAAATCATATTACATATTAATATAATGATTACGAACTTTTGGATAATAAATACATTTACTGGAAATAAAAACAAGTAATTGCTTTTATTTTATTTAGAAATAAATGATCAAATAACTTTACTTTATAGTGCTTTTAATTATTTCTATTCCCACGAGAAAACAAAAATAGAATGGATTATAATGAAATACCTTAGTTTTTGTTATTTTCATACATTTTAATATAAAAACATTTTTCGATGTAATTACTAATTGACTAGCTAACTTCATCAATGTCTAGAATCCACAGTATAATATTTATATTAACATTATAGAACGAATTCAACACATTTTTGAGAAACATGAAGTTCAAATATAGTAATAGCTACAAACGTGAATTGCAGATTTAACAGACAAGATATAATAAACTACAATATTGACTGTACAGACCTTCTGAAAAGTATAAATTTCAACATACCAAACAGACGAACAAGTCTCACCTCAACGTTTTTTTAGAATAAACACGAAGGGTGGGTTTTTTCAACCTTAGTTATAGTTATAGTTACCACTGGTCATCACAGAAATGGGTTTTTTCAAAATATAACTACGCATTTAGCCCGTTACTTTAGCCGTAACTATAACCAGCCGAAAATCAGTAGTTATAGTTAAATTTGATAGTTATGATAGATGTCGCTGGTAATTTTTGTTCATGACTGACCATTTGACGTTTGTACGTGTCAATTTCGTATTTTTTTAGCATAATATCTAAACGCAGAAGGTATAATATAATTATGATAGTAATATATACGATGAAATAATGTAATACGTATTGAAAAATAGAAAAAAGTTAGGTTTGGACGACTGCGAATTTTTAGCGTGATGACACTTGTATAAATAAATAGTGAGATATCTCTTTATATAATATAATTACCGATGACATTCGCAAAAATTCAAAATTCAAATGCGTTCACCATATTACAGCAAATTTATGACAGCCGCCATTACTTGGTACCACAAATACATAAATAATAGAAAACGAGACACACTATATCTTCTATCTTTTATATAGTATGCGCAAGAAAGAGATAGGAAACGCTCGGAACGTACTGTTTACAATTTGTATGGAATATTTGGGGTCTTTATACCTGCACCACCCGTAACTTTTACTATGGCATAACTACGCTTGAAAAAACCGTTTTAAGATATTTAGCTATTTCTTGTATAACCAGTGGTTATATTATAACCATAACTACCGATTTAACTATTCTGTGAAAAAACCCGCCCTAAGGCCTACTGACCACGTAAACCGCATGTCATGCGCACGCTTTCATCAATTGACGAATGCAAGACAAATGCTTGAATCTTGCACAGAAACAATCAAAACTGTGTCCACGGAGCGGCAACGTCGCGTCAGCTGCACGCCATGCATTCGTCATGCGGTGCGTTGTAGCAGCGTGGACACAGTTTTGATTGATTCTAATTGACGAAAGCGTGCGCATGACGTGCGGTTTACGTGGATAGTAGGCCTAACGCAGCTCAGAATTCGCCACTGAACCGATGCCTTACCACATGAAAGAATCAGGTCCGTGGACATATTGTGTCCAATAAGACATTTATTTTCAGAAATTATTTATTTTATATTCATCAATGTAATTTATTCTGATGATTTTTTTCTTAGCTGACGACAACTACGAAATAAGTACAATTGAAAGGACATATGAAGTGGATATGAGACTCCGCATTAAGAGGGTTGGAAAGAAGAATTATGGATCGTATCGGTGTGTCTCTAAGAATTCTCTTGGTGACACCGATGGGAACATCAAACTATATCGTAAGTTGCCTCCCATATGAATTAAAGCATATAAAGGAATATAAAAAGTTTAAACAAAAATTAAAATTGCAACTTTCATTCTAAATTGGTTGTTTTCGATTTGTTGTTGATATGTTTCAATTGCCTGTATTTCCTTTTTTTTAATTTGAATATGTGTTTGATATGTTCCAATTGTATGTATTCCTTATTCTTCATTTTTTTAGTGTTTGTTTGATTATTTATGTATGACTTTGATTTAATTGCTTTATATTTGATATTTTCTAACTGTCAGTGTAAGTGATTCTCTCATCAAGTACAAGATTGCAATCTTTTTGATGAGGCATTGCAAAAAAAAACTATTGTAAAAATTACTATACTTGTGAATTATATTTTTATGTGTATTCGAACATAATATGTTAAATAAATAAATAAAATAAATAAATATGCACTATTCTTACACAATAAATATAGGGCGGACAAAATATTTATGAATTATAAGAACAAGAGTTAATAAATTAATTTTATTGTGTCATTAAAAAAACATTGGATATATGGGACCAGTTCATTAGATCATTCAAGTCAAATATATTAATAATGTCCCTTTAAATGGTTGCATACTAGACAGTTGACAGTTGGAATGACATTTAATACCTTAGAGGACCCACCACAACCCAGATTCGCTCCAGGAGAAGAATTCTTCTATTCGAGTCTCCGCTGCATACGTCATGAGCATATAGGTGCTAAAGTGTGCATCTCCCGGAAGACTTGAAAGTTCCGTTCAGTTTGCACACGTATGCACCCCATTAAATTTTTACCTCTCTTAATTATAAAAAAACATTTTATACATGTTTCAGCAATGTAATTTATATAATTCGGACGTCCTAAAAGAGGTTCACCTAGTTGGACGTCCAATGAGACAATCACAGATAATATGGAAGTAAACTTTCAGTATACTTCAGATGTGTCACTCAATACATAGAAGCTGTAACCGGATAATCATAAGGTTTCTTACATCTCCGCTATAGGGGCAATGAATACGCGACCGGTCCAGGGCAAATTTAAATTTCCATTTTAAAATGTTTCAAGGAATGGATTCAAGGACAACTTAAATAAACACATATGATGGATTTTATTTGCAATATTTCAAAAATCATGCCAAATAATTCATATAATACATGGTTCTAAATAAAATGTACATTGTAGATTATTAGGTTTTTTTAATTTATTTTCCACAAAGAAAGATTTATTACTGATTTTCGGAAAACTATATAACTTCACTTCGCCGTATTTCACTTGACAATTTATTTAAAACACAACAAAACTTGTCAGCCATCTTGCGAAGATAATCGAAAAATACAAAAAGCTGGCAATAGATTAACACCATCACCATCATATGGCGTGATAGTGTGTATGTAGATGAACACCGAAAACAACAAGAATTTTACAAAATCACAGGTGTTATATTTATTATCTGGTTTACTTAAAGATTTTAAAGGATCAAAATGTTTCGCGTCACAACAAACAACAAAACTCAACTGAAGTATGCTGAAGGTCTGAAAATTTTACATTGCATTTTCAAAAATACCTGAATAAAAAAAAAATAGTGCCACCTTTGGAGATGCAAGCGTAAAGTAAAACCAGTGCTACCAATAGAGTGCCACCGGTGTGGAGACAATATAAAAAAATACATAATTTTATGTTTATATTCTAATTATGTAGGTATCCTCCTGGAGTTTTTTGCTAGTACTAGCTTATTTTAAACTGTCCAATTTGTACTAATAATTAATAATCATTTTACTTTTATGTAGCAATAAAGAATGGAAGAATGTTGGTTATGAATGCCAATTTTTTGTGAACCAAAATGTATGTATCAATTTTATTGATAGTTCAATTGGTCTAGTCACAGAAATACTGCAAAAAATGCAGAATTCTGTTTTTTATTTGCATTAAAAATACAGAAGTAAAGTAGTGTTAAAATTAAGCCATTCGATTGTTTCAGAGATTAAAACAAGAATGACTCTAATATCTTTTTAAATAGCTAAATAAGAATTTTTATGTGATATTTTCAGCCATTCCGAGTGACACATCTCTGAAGAAGCAAGGTGGACTCCAAGCGCAACAGGCTCGGAGCAGAGAGAACGAAGTGACTGGAGATTTACCAGCGGCCTCGGCGTCTGGCAATACATCCAGAGTGGGAGACTCCGGGTCTCATGCGGCTGTGATGCGTGCGGCCTCCGCGGCAACTGCACTAGCTTTACCAACAAACTTGCTCGCCTCGTTTGGACCGGCATTTTTCGCCGTTGTACTACTGAATTTGTTTCACGCAAATACAAGATGAATTTAATCGAAATAAATACGAGACATTATTTAATTATAAAATATATAATTAGATTTCAGTTCATTCTAAAAATAGGATTTGAAATGGCCAGTTTACATAAATTCATAGATTTGTATTTTGGAAAACAAATTTTAAATTTATACATTTATTTAACTGTCCGGATATTATAAAAATATTAAATATATATCTCTACCTACTCATAAAATTAATTTTAGTTTTACAACATAACTAAAACACTGTCTTTAATTTTTATTTCGAGTTTATATATTTTTTCTGAACGTAAACAATATTTTTTTCCATACTATTTCCGATTTTCTTCGAATGAAATATTTCAAATAATTTTGTGTTAACTACATGTATTTTATTTTACTGTGAACTATGATATAGGTACTTAATCCTACATTTCTAAATGTTTTTTAAAATAGACCCGAAAATTTGAAACGATTATAGATATGGATGAAATCCATGAAAACAGCAATGTAAAGAAATGTACCTAATTTGATTCGTATTCCAAATAATTAAAATCATTCTACTCATCATTAAAACACAACATTTTTTTTTATATTTGATTATTATATTAAAAAGACAATAGAGAGAAAAGTTGTACTCAAAACTCTGCTATATTTGAAGTTTTACATATACAAGTTTTTTGATGGTAAAATATATTAGAGTTTACACTGAAAAATTTGGTTTCCGTTCAATATATCTTTATTATTGATTTTTTAAACGTAATTCCGGTATTGATTTCAATATTTTTTTTTATTTTTTCACAGTGCAACAATTTATGCCAGTATATTTAGAACCCAACAAAATCGAACCACTAGAATGGTATTTTTTAACAGATTTTTAATTATCTCAATAGAGACGAAGTTGGAATATTTATTGTAGGAGAACCGGGAAATCAAGGCACCTACAGGGCTTACGACCTGTCATCGGCTGGTTTACGTGATCACTTTATGCGCTTGCGCAACGTTCACCAATTATGCCTTTTTAATGAGATCCCTATCAATTCAATTTTGGAAGTTCTATATATTGTAATACTGAAATTCTTTTCGCTTGAAAATTAGGAATTTTTACTATAGCCATCTATGGGTGAAATTATGAACAACAATCTTATTATTATTATTTTTTTTTTTTTTTTTGTTGTAACGCCATCTATTGAGAGAATTGGTTTTTTTGTAAATAATGAAAGCTACAATTCTTATATCTGAGGTGACAATGCATTTTTCGCATAGAAGTCACCCCTGAATTGCGCCAGACTTATAAGGTCATTTTTGTCTTATTTACCTACTTGTACCAATGTGTAAGTAATCGAATATTTTTATTATTGCATATGCGCAAACATTGGATTTTTTTCCCTGTCGGGAGTAAAAGATATTTTTTAACAGATTTTTAATTATCTCAATAGAGAAGAAGTTGGAATATTTATAATAGTAATAAAAGAATATTAATAATAAATATTCCAACTTCGTCTCTATTGAGATAATTAAAAATCTGTTAAAAAATATCTTTTACTCCCGACAGGGAAAAAAATCCAATGTTTGCGCATATGCAATAATAAAAATATTCGATCACTAGAATGGTATTATCCCTAAACTATATGGCTGTAAATGTAAGAACATCTTTTGGTCAACATACAACTTTGATGTTTAACAATCTTCCCGAATGCCTTAAAAAAATACATTCATTTCCATTGTTCAAAAAACAACTCAAAATTTGTATACTCACCTGATATGATTTTAATTAATTTGTAATAATAAATAAATAAATAATTTAATATTGCTTCTCGGCCAACTAACAGGTACTATGTCAAATATTAATTTAACACGCACCCAATAACAAGTTGCCACATTCTGAAGACTTACGATATTAATCGTCTCACAGATCCAGACTGAAAACACAATTAAAAACTGTGTCTCCACCGGGAATCGAACCCGGGACCTTTGGATCAGCAGTCGGATACCTAACCAACTGAGCCACGAAGGCCGACATTTATTTTATTTCTTTTTTCTTATTATATGTTAAAAATATTTTTATTGTATGGTCACCCTGGCATTTATATCCATGTACCTTGCATTAATTGTCCAGTTGGGTGTGCCTTTTTTTTTGCTGTGGAATAATATTATTGTCACAATAATGATTTCAGGTACCCAACTGCGTCTAGTAAATATTGTATTTTTGTGTGGTGGGTGCATGGATGTAGATGTAATGTATCAATGTAATATTGTAACTCTCCAATCTCGAAACAGGCGTAGTCCTAGTGAGGTTGGGATAGTATTTATAAATGATTTTATAAGTGTCGAGATGATATAAATAAAAAAAAAATAATATTGAATCTTCTTATTACCATGCTCTACAAGAGAAAAGCTTCATTTGTAGCAGAATTATTCTAAGAAGCTATGAAAAAATATTTAATAAAAATGTATGTAGTTATTTTTTAACGATAATAGTGTACATATCTAGTTAGAATTAATCATGACAAATAACCTACATATCTATATCTACGGTCCTAGATTGTGTCAATGTTAGATATGCAATATTTTGTACATATCGTAATTAAATATACGTTGTAAGGACTCCAATATGTTGGTCAAAAAATATATTTAATGTATAAAGAATTTACAACATTATATTTATGATTTCGCTTAAGTATATTTTTCGTACATTGAAACTTAACCTTTATAGATATTCAAAAGATGTGCATGAGTTTTTTTCATAATTTGTAGATTTATAGACAATAGGAATTGAATAATATTTAAATTTAACATTAAAATACTGATGTAAATAAAATAATTTGATTTTGTTAATAATATCGAAAACTATATATTATTATGTGTGTTTTATTTGAAATCCTTTGCTTAAATATCAATGGCACTTTAATCCTTGGGATGGTGTGATAAAGAGTATAATTTTGTATAAAATCAATAAAAAATATTTTGAGTGATTATTTTAGTGTTCCTTAAATTAATTTTATATTTAATGTTTTCATAGTCTTATTTTGATTTGTGACAGTTACTTTATTTTTAACAACGAATTAGTTACTTCATACGATCGGTTTCAAGAAACATCTTCTTTCTCATGCCGGATGACAACTGATACAATAAAATAAAGAGTTAGTTATATACCATAATTTATTGGAGGACAGAACTAAAACAAATACTTAGTATTCAACAATAACTACTTGAATAATTCAAAATAAAAATTATTAACAACATTTGCAACTATGCCGTATTGTGTTTGCGATGCTCTTTGAGTAACACATAAAAAAATTGATTTGATTTGGGAACCATGTGATTCATATTAATTACACCAACATAGTTAACTAGTCTCTTTCTATGGCTCTGAAATAAAAATCGCGTCAGAGATTGGATTTATGACATGTATTATGTGTGAGCCCATATGTTTGTTGAGGTAGTGATTGTGAGTGCAGAATGTTGAGATCATGTAGGTACATATTTAGTGTGGAACGGGAACAATCACCTGGTTCATAATTGCATATAATTGTCAATAAAAATTGTAAAATGCTAGCCCTAGAACAGGATTTCCTAGTTGGGCAGCAGTAATCTCTTATTGTTGTCATTATAAATATGCTGTGATAAAAGGTAAATAATAATAAAGTTGTAATCTACCCTGAAAAAGTAGTTGTCACTTGAAACTGAAAAGTGATTGCAATAAATAAAATTAAGTTTAGTTTGTCGATCGACAATTCTTGATACAACTCCATTGTACTTTAAATAAAAATACTTGGTTATAGTTCTATTGTTTTTATTAGATTATTGACGCGTTTCGTGCAAAGCACATCGTTAGAATAATGCTCTACAAGACTGAGACTAGTGGTTATATACAAAATTACATGACAGGTGTATAAAAATGTTGGTTTTTGAACGGTTGAAAAGAAGTTATATAATGCAAATGAATCTATACAAATCTACGTTTTAATACAGTGAAAGTAGTTGGGTCACTGGTTGTAGTCCCCTGTGTCCATTAGGTCTGTAACAAAAGAAAACGACAGCAGTAAAATTCGAAAGGTAAATAATATTGTATTTATTGGTTTATTGTTATCTTTTAAGTGTGGTTAAAACCAATGTATTTCATAGGTATTTGGTAGTTATAATTATGAACTGCTTAATTTTAATCTTAATGCATTTAACAACAAAGGAAGGTATATGTCTGTCTAACCCATTGGTTTCAATAATGGTTAATATATATGATCAATTTGTTTATTGATGAGTAATTTTTGTGGATCCTTTTGTTCCTCTGTTTATTTCTAATATTTCTAGTCGGTCAAGTTTTCTCCCTTTTATTCCCCGATGTATTATATTTATATTATGGTCACTATTAAATTGGTGGTTGTTTTCGTTTATATGTTCTGCAATAATCTAATAAAAACAATAGAACTATAACCAAGTATTTTTATATTTTTTTATAACATATTAACAAAAATAAAATTGTTTTTACATTTTTGTCAAGTCCATCCAATCTTCGTCATTAAAATGAGTAGTTGCGTAAAATGGAACTTATGTATGTGAAAATTTTTTATAGCATAGGATATAAATGAAATCATTTTCATTAGTCTGTATATTATTTATTTGTTTATCAATTTACACAATATACGGCGTTAGCCATTTATGTGTAACAATATTAAAAATAATTAGAAACACATAAATATATAGAAACAGAAATATACAAAACAAAAATATAAGACATCGTACACATAATATAAAATAGATCACACAAAGAAAAAAATGAATCAATTGATAAATCAAGGCACCTACAGGGCTTACGACCTGTCAACGGCTGGTTTACGTGATCACTTTATGCGCTTGCGCAACGTTCACCAATTTTGCCTTTTTAATGAGATCCCTATCAATTCAATTGAATTAAATTGAATTGATAGGGATCTCATTAAAAAGGCATAATTGGTGAACGTTGCGCAAGCGCATAAAGTGATCACGTAAACCAGCCGATGACAGGTCGTAAGCCCTATAGGTGCCTTGATTTCCCGGTTCTCCTATAATAAATATTCCTACTTCGTCTCTATTGAGATAATTAAAAATCTGTTAAATAATATCTTTGACTCCCGACAGGGAAAAAAATCCAATGTTTGCGCATATGCAATAATAAAAATATTCAATTGATAAAGCTTCAAAACAATAGAAAAAATAGATAAGAAGGGAAAAACAAATGTGGCAATAGATCAACTGCAAAATTGGCAGCTATCGAAAACCAGCATGTATCTCTGAAAATATCTGTATCGACACACAATTTCTTTCTAAATATATGCAATTTCGATATCGGTATTATGATATAAAAATTAATTCAATTTTTATAAGAAATATCAACTTTAACAGCTTCCTAAGTCCTATAAAAGCAATTTTTCACATTTTGATGGCTGTGATTTTCAAAAACCACCAGTAATAAGGTTTCATATTATCCAATATTTAGAAATAAAAATCAGCCTTTATGACATAATTCTGGCAGTACCTAGCTGGCTTTTGCTCTTTTATCTGAAATATTCTAGCTAGAACTAAGAGAGAAAAGCTTTCACTATTTCAAAAGTAAACGAACATTTGTTTTTTTTGATTCAGTGAATTCTTTGAAAATATACCAATAAAAATTACACATGTTCCGAATCTATTATTAGTATGTGTTGTGGCAAAATTTAAGGAAACTATTAATAGAGAGTTCGATGTTAGAATTAATTATTATTTGCCAAGCAAACGAAATAATTGATGGTCCGCTACGCCGAGAAGGTGAAATTTTGGACAAAATTATTATTATTATTATTATTCCAATAAGTCATAAATCAAAGAGTTGTCATTGTAAAGATATTCTTGTTTAGAAGTTACTTCATAAAGTAGAGGTCTGTAACTGAGAAAACTTATTTCTTTACGTAACGAACGAAACTTCGAATAACCTTTCTATTTACGTTCACCTATATATGTACATATTTGTGTAGGTATAGTTCTATGTTGGTCATATAATTTTGGTTCTGAAATGAATACTAATCGTGGTTTTACAATTCTAGAGTAATCGTTTTTTGGATAAGTACCTTTGGCTGTTTTCCAATGTCCTGCTAAAAATTAGCATTTCTTAAATTAGGTATTCTCTTTTGACTCTTGTGGTAGGTTCGAAAGTTCGAAAAGCTCGAAACAGGTCCTCAAAAGGTATAGTTGTTGCCAAATATATTGAGCCATTTCGTCGAGAAGGAGGGCGATTTGCACGTATACCAACGAAGCAAAAAGACACAAATTACCGCTCTGCGCACTCGGAAGCCTGGTTCAAGGTATTTGGCGACAACTACAGTGTTCATTTTTGTCCAGTCCTGTATGTTTTAGCAATTACATACAATATTTGCTTCCTGTCAACACCATCTCGTCGACTTTCTATTTTGCACTGGGTTATCACACTAGATACACTTCCGGATTGAGATACACTTCCGGGACCGGTAGAATCAACGCGCATTGTTTATCATTCATAAATAAAACTCACTATTATTATATAAAAAAATACTCATATTTACCTAATATTTACTCAAAACACACACAAAGTTCACTTACGTGCATTGAAAATATAAATAAACTGTCAGTGTGAGTGATTGTTTTGAATATTTCATAAATACATCAGTCTACCTACACATCACAGGACTGAACTACAGAAAAAGGTACATTATATATGTACATTATTAATACAAACTTACAACACTTACCTCAAAACTTAATATACTTTGTCAAGTGCCAGCCGATTTGTTATTACTTTACAAATAAACAATAACAGCTCATCATCTTATCGACTATTAATAAAAAATGTTTACCTACATACTTTCTTCAGTCAGATACGATTTCTATGGGATTCTAAAAATCCAAAGGCCGTATTCATAAACCATTCCAGATTGTAAACATAGCTAAAGCTATCTTAACCTACTTTCGTCAGTCGGTTACGATTTCTATGGAATTCTTAAAATCATAGGGCCCTATTCGTAAACCATTTTCTGTGCTTAATTCAATTCAGACTGTAAATACAATAAAAAACTGTGTCTCCACCAGGAATCACACCATATATGTTAAGATGGGTCTAATTAGTGTCTTGTATAGGGTGGCTTTAGTTTTTCTGGACAATACGTGTGACTTCGATTGTTCAATGAGACCAAAGTAACTTCGTTTAGCTGCAAGAATCCCCTTTCCAATCTCAATGGTTATATCATTATCCTTGTCAACGATTGAACCGAAATATGTACCACGAAGGCAAAGCCATGATGGCCAATATATTAAGTTAGTTGATTCATTAACTGTTTTCCATGTCATATTTTCTTTAGGTTAAACAATAATGAATAAATGAAATAAAATAACAAAACCATATATACACGCGTTGTGGTATTGCTTCTAGCCATGTTAATATTTAAACACCCCAACAGTAATTTTATTCTGGATTTCAGGAAACTGTAATATTCCTGGTGTGTTTTACTGTTTGTCTTGAACGTTAGTTACCCCACTGACTGGTCTTCTCGTGGATGAATATAACAATTACCTACCTTAACTTTCCAGTTTCATATTACATCTGCCCGAATGTCTAGAATATTATTTATGCGAAAACTTTTCGTTTTTACATATGATGCTTTTTGTCGGTCGAATATGCTTTTGTTGTTGAGTCTGCAATTCTCATACTATATGGGTATGTACGTATATCAATTTCTTAACAGGCTTATCAAGATAAATAATTTTTCAAAAAAAAAAATTCAAAATGTGTGTCGAGATAGAAAAATATGTTGATCGGTTGCCTGCCGCTTAAGGGACGTGGCGTGATGGTATGTATGTATGGAGTTATATTTTCTTTCATACAATCCGCTTTTACAATTGTAAGCAAATCCTTGAAAAATTGATGACTTTTTTTATTCATAAATAAGGGTTGTTCCATCTGAAGAGAGAGATTTCATGAGAAATAATCAAATTAATTGCAGATGACTTTGCAAATCGAAAACTTTGATTATTTTTTTCTCAAGAGATCCATCATCAGAACTCAATAAAATTTATTAGTTTGATCATTTCCGAATTACTCTATTCCTATTAATAAAGGGATCAATAAAAAAGTGGTAAAGAATTACGATCGCTGAAGAGAATATTTTAGAGTTTGTTGATTCTCTCATGGATTCCATAACCAGATCTTGAACAAATTGAAAGGTGACCAATTGGGAGATACCACCTTTCTAACGAAAAAAAAATCATCCAAGCTGACAACTTGAAAAATGTTATCGTTGAACATACCTACATAAAAAAATCACGTCGAATCGAAATCCTCCTCCGTTTCTGAAAGTCGGTTAAAAATAACGAAAAAACTATTAAGGTGTGCTCGCAGCCAATCAAACAGAACTCGAAATACAAGTTGAAAATCCCCATGATAATGGACAGTGCCATCTGTTTGAAACTTTGGGTGCTAAACAACTGTCTTTATTAAGACTACAATACGCGAGTTACACTAGAAAATAACCGTTCATAATAATTCTGATTAGAGCATTAAGTGTGTCTGTGTGTGTAGGTATGTGTCCGTCCTCCCTTATAACTTTTGATCTTTTTGATCCACGCCGAAACACCCGAACTAGATAGTTTAATTTTCTATAAAAATACATACATGATAGTTTTATTTATGAGTAAAAATTTAATTTAGTGACGACATCGTTTCATACAATTTGTATGGCGGTATACAGAATATCTTCGGGAACTTAATATCTATACCATCGAGTTGTATACATAGTCTGGGTAGGAAAATAGGACTGACATCAACACTATCCTATCCTGATATACATGTTTTATAAAGAAAACAAAATGTCTAAATGTAAATATATTCAATAATTTAGATTTAGTTTCATACATATTATTCAACTATACATACTATCGCCATCGACAGTTGGATCTCATGTATTACATGCAACTAGTACCTATACTTAAACATAGTATAGTTGTCGCAAAATATCTTGAACCATTTCACCGAGAAGGGGGGAGATTTGCACTTTAACTAACGAAGCTAAAAGATCGAATATTTTTATTATTGCATATGCGCAAACATTAGATTTTTTTCCCTGTCGGGAGTCAAAGGTATTTATTAACAGATTTTTAATTATCTCAATAGAGACGAAGATGGAATATTTACTGTAGGAGAACCGGGAAATCAAGTCACCTACAGGGCTTACGACCTGTCATCGGCTGGTTTACGTGATCACTTTATGCGTTTGCGCAACGTTCATCAATTATGCCTTTTTAATGAGGTCCCTATCAATTCAATTTTGAAAGTTCTATATATTGTAATACTGAAATTCTTTTCGCTTGAAAATAAGGAATTTTTACTACAGCCATCTATGTGTGAAATTATGAACAAAATTCTTATTATTTTAATTATTAATTGTTTGGTGAACGTTGCGCAAACGCATAAAGTGATCACGATGACAGGTCGTAAGCCCTGTAGGTGCCTTGATTTACCGGTTCTCCTACAGTAAATATTCCAACTTCGTTTCTATTGAGATAATTAAAAATCTGTTAAAAAAAAAGAAGCTAAAAGACACAAATATGCGCTTTGCGTACCCGGAGGCCTGGTTCAAGATATTTGGCGACAACTATACCTATTTCATACTTCATTTGGAACGTGACAAACACTTTCGCTTGTGCTACTTATCAGTTTGAAAAACTTTACTGTAACTCGTCTCCTGTCCGCCTGGAAACTGTTAAATAGTCATAATAGTGTAATTTTCGCCAAACATCTTGAACGAGCTCCCGGTTGCGCAGAGCGCAAATTTGGGTCTTTTTGCTTCGTTGGTTTACGTGCAAATCACCCTACTTCTAAGCTAAATGTTTAAGATGTTTGGCTACAACTATTAGAACGTTATGACCAAATCGTAATTATGATTAAAAATGTTTCATATTTTTACCAGGTATTTATATTTTGAAGATGGTTTTTGTTCCGTATAACTCAAAGCGTCCTGGACGTATTTATATTTATATCGTATTAAATATTTTTGCAACACTAATTAAGGTTTATAATCACACAGGCTCGATGATTAATTAAAATTTCGTTTCACATAAATTAACATTAAAACGAAATTCATATTTGCGTATCTGCTCCATTAAGTTAATAAAACATTTAAATTTCCTAAAATAAAGTTAACATAATATAACAAAGCAACAAACAATTTATTTCGAGCTTTGGAAATACAATAATAATCGAAAAATCAATACACAATTACAATTTTTCATTTAAATAATAAAAATAATGATTATTATATCAAGGGGTAATTTTCTCACTTAACAAAGTAATTCAAGTAGGTACTACAGTGTTGGGTAAATGATCGGGTGAAAACAATAAGGGCTTTGGCTGTTGTATTTACCTGGCGATTCTGGAGATTCTGACGTTATGATTCATAATATATAAATTATTCAAAATGTAACTTTTGTCAAAATATTAACACAATTTATAATTTTTATTTTTACTTTTTGGAAAATTAACAGAATATATAACACAACATTGTGCACATAATACTTAAAATATAAATGTTTTCCAATTAGAATCTTGAACCGGAGTGGTTATTGACCCGGCACTTACTCATTCGACCACCAACCAGAGGGTATAAAAAGCGATGCAATGCTCGACACCTCATCACTAATCAATTTTAAAGTTTGTATTTTGTGAGAAAATTTTAAATTGTGATTTTAAAATATAAATATATGTAACTACCTAATAAAACATTTCTATTCTCTATCTCTCTCTCTCTCTCTCTCTCTCTCTCTCTCTCTCTCTCTCTCTCTCTCTCTCTCTCTCTCTCTCTCTCTCTCTCTCTCTCTCTCTCTCTCTCTCTCTCTCTCTCTCTCTCTCTCTCTCTCTCTTTCCCTCTCTTTTTCTAAATAATAGGTACTCGAAATCTAAAATCAACAAATCTCGATGAAAATATAAATTGTCTGAACTCGTCTATCAAACTGGAAACGGAATATATTGTGTCACAGATTAAAAAATAAACAAAACTAAATTGATAGAGGAAATAACATAAAAAAATATTAAGCAATAACAAGATGAAAAATAAATAAAGTTGTTATATAGAAAACAAATCATAATAAATACAATAAGTAAAATAAATTGAAGAATTCCGTAAGTTTTGTAAGAACTTTCAACTCATTACGGGACTATCATCAGAGTCTAAGTATGAAACAATGAAATTCGGAGAAGTGGTAATGTCGTGCCAAGGGGAAGAAAAATTGTGAGATGCCAGAGAGATCGCATGGAAATTCGGTAAAAGACAATAAGGAAAGGAAATCACCAAGAAGCCGGAATAACAGTTGGACGTCCGTGTCCCAGGAGCGTAATCCGTGGAACTACAGGAGCCAGTCCTAACAAATGGGCGAAGAAGAGTACATACATAGTTTCATTCAATGATCTATTTTTTTTAAATGTAGCTTCTCGGGCAGCTAACAGGTGCTATGTCAAATAATTATTTAACACGCAACCAATAACAAGTTGCCACATTCTGGAGACACAATATAATTTATCGTCTCATAGATCCAGACTGAAAACATACTTAAAAACTGTGTCTCCACCGGGAATCGATCTCGGGACCCTTGGATCAGCAGTCAGATACCAAAACAACTGAACCATGAAGGCCGACTTTTGACGAAATCATTGTATCCACCAGGTTCAATGAAGTTGCTTCGGAACTTTTTGGCCAAATTTGTAAACTATACGTTATGGTACCTATATGTACATTAATATAATCACGCAATTTCCCTGTTATTAGGGCAGGCAGAGATAATTTGTTGCATAAATTCATCGCCTCACTCATATTCATATACTTTTTCATATGTACATGGTGGTCAGTTATTTACATTTTTAAGATACCTTCTTTCAGATCACATGTTCCAATATTTTCTTGTCCGGCCGCCAACTCTCATTCCTTATCATTCAGCTTCAATATACCAATGTCCTATCAAATATACATTGTGTTCACGATAGTTTTTCATGAGGTATGCAAGTGATGGTCAAAAAGAAGTAGAGATTGGCACGGCAATAAAATTACCACTAACACAGGGTGTAAGAAATTATTCCGAGAGGCCAATAATCAGACTGTTATGACAATGTGATGATGATGTAATGGGCAAAAGTTTCAATGAAAACCAATCCTTACTTCAAACTCTAAATTAACAATGTAGGTATCTCCTTACACATACTTAAAACAGTGGCTGATTTTTAAAAGCTTGGTATCAGTAAATCGACAGTGAATGCAACAGTAATGAAATTTTTAATTAAATAGCATGACACAGAACCATTGTGGTTTTCCAATGGTTAATGACAGACGTCAATCCATTTAAGTATTTTATTTTCGACAAAAGGTAGGGTTCACTATTTTTACAGAGGCTAACCAAAGTTAGTGATAAACTATTTAAAAAATATTTCTTCTTTTCAGCCTCATCTCGTCCTCTCCAGGAAGAAGGCCTCCTCCTGAGAATATATCCATAAGGTGAAGGAGCATATAATTTAATAAAGAAACTCATTTTTTTTAAGAATGAATATTTCCTTATAACAAGTACATATACATCCTCCTGTGATATTCCCTAAGCTAAGCAGCAATGCTTGTGTCGTGGCAGGGTGTCAGGATTCGAACTCGCGACCACTGGATCACTAACCCAATGCGCTAACCGCTCTACCAACACTCACCTCTTGGAAACTCCAAGTTATGTATAAAAAAAAATATTTGCTCAAGAAAGTACATTTTTTGTCATTTCATTCGTTAAAAAATGTTAAAAAATTTAAGTAATTGTCTATAGTTTACTTTGAAGAATTTCATTTTAATTTAAATTAAAAAATTAAACAGTATGTTTTAGATTCTACGTATATTTTACAATAGTCTTCAACCACTACCATTGTTTAATACTCTATTTGCAGATACTGACCAATCAAAAAAACTGTAAGCTCAACCCTCTACCTATATAACCCAACAGAAACCCCACGCCGTCATAGTCTTGAAGATACCCTACAAGGTGAAACAGCTATCGACCAATTAAAAAATATACGTAGAATCTAAAACATACTTAAATTTTAATAAAAAAAAATACTTTTTCGTTTTAAAAAAAAATATTTATTCACTAAAAATTTCATTTTTTGACATTTCATTCATTGAAAACAAATGTATAATATTCGCCAGACATCTTGAACGAGCATCCGGTTGCGCAGAGAGTAAAATTTGTGTCTTTTTGCGTCGTTGGTTTACGTGCCCCCTTTCTCGGCTAAAAATTCAAGTTATATGACGACAACTATACGAAAATTGTGGAAAAATAACCACAGTAAAACATTAAAAAGTAGACTTTTTTGTCTAGTTAACTCACTGGTTGTAAACGAAGCGATTTGCAGAATATTCAATATTTATAGTTTTCTAGTGTGTGATTGATGCTGGAACGAAAAAAATACATATAAATATACATATGTACATTCATGTAAATAAACATATCTGCGTATGAAATATATTATGCACTAAAATATACATATGACTATCTATTAACAATATGCACGTAATTTGGTTAGAGTTTAGACGCGTGCATTGTTCAATATGTACTTATAATGTTCATTTAACCCAATGTATTGACGTCCTTTCCAATATTCATTAGCCGATTCCATAGGTGATTTTGATTACATGTTTAATTCATGAAGCTTGATTAGCGTTCAAATATCATTCAACATTTAATCAATGTAAAATTAAAATGGTACCAACGGTATTGAAAAATTTACGCCGTCAACTGTGTTAGTCTAATCTGATTATCATAAATATTTATTTATTAATTTGGTTTATGTACGACAATGTGCAATGTGCTCCTGAAGTGTTTGATTCTTTCAACCAACCCAACCAAGCAACGTAAGGCCTCATAATTATGAAGAAAAAGAAAACACTGCAAACACTGTTTTGTAAAGTTTAGTTTTTATCAGTATGGATTGAGACGAAGCGTCGACGACGCGACATAACATTACATCAAATGTCAGAATTTGGATAAAAAAACTTTATAAGTACAATTGGAAGACATTGTTGTTAAGCCTTCGTAGTTACCCGCTGGTAGATTATGTAGAATGTAAAATGCAAGGCCAAAACCAGACAAATTTATTCATTTATTTACATACTTATACATACGCTGATAGACATTACAGTAATTATTGATTCTGCAATGCCCTACTAGGAATAAAAACTGTACCGGGGCCAATGAATCTCGAGAGTGACAATGTTTTAGTTAACGCCAACATCAATCGTACATAAAAAGTGATAATTTTACAAATAAAGAAAAAAAAAACATAAATGATAAATGCACTAATCTACTTAGAGAAAAATAAAGTAAGAGGCCGAAAGCTATGTGTGAAAAATCTCCTCGGCATAGTGTCTGCCTGATACTAAGTGCTATATTCCTTTAATTTAGTTTTAGTTTTAGATTTTATAATAATAATATTAATATTATTATAATATGTAAGACAAATAATGATAATATAATTTTTATGACTTATTGCCTACAGGCAATTTCTACCAGTCAACCTCACTGATAATTTGTTGCAAGTATAAATATTTTAAATACCTTAAAATTTATATACATTCAACAGAAAAAAAAGATCATATTTAATACAAAAAACACAATTATGTATATTAGATTTACACAAAAAGAAAAAAAAAACTGTTGAAGGATGGGATGCGAAGGGAAATAGAATAAAGGAATTGTGTGTGCGAGGATAAGAAACGTGACTTCAGAAGTTTTCTTGAAATTTATCAAACTAGGAGCTTCTTTTATACCATTGGGTAATTGATTACACAGCCGGGCTGCGTGAATTGTGAACGAGTAAGTGTAAGAGGATGTGTGGTGAAGACTACAACCTTTGAATGCAAAATAACCGATTTAAAGATCTAATGAATAAACTGTCAATTTTGTGAACTATTTCGTTTTCTCCGTTTACCCCATGAACAATAAATTTAAATATTTTTAGTTATTAAGACAAGCGTTGTAGCAGTCTTCGTATACAATTTTTTTTTCAACGAACACCTAATTGGTCGTAAATGTCCAAATGGTCACTGTTTGTTAAAAAATAATATATCCGTTCCCAGTTGTATTTGATACTTAATTAGTGTCTTCGCGTGATGGTAATTTTTTCACAGAACTTCCTGCCGCCTCGGAGGGGGCTTTTGGACAATCTGATGGAGTCATAAAGCTGTCCCTTATCTCTTCGCCTCATCAGCCCTCGGGCATTTTACGCTTTGATGGAGTCAAACACACACCACCACGGCTCGGAGAACTTTAATTTTCCATCATTAACGCGGCTCTTATTGGATAGTAGCCGGGAAAATGAAGAGTTATATTTTATTATCTGAAAAGATGACCTACAAAAACGAGAGTAAAATTATATCCGTCTTCAAAAAAATTTGTTATTACTTTGTGGCACTTGTGGAAAATAAATAATAGAATGAAAATAAATAATAAACATTTCCTTGCACCCTGCGCAAGTGACAAGTTTATTGCCATAAGGCATTTTTTTCCAGTTAACCAGTGTTTTCAGCCCAGGGGAAGAAATATTTGCATCAGAAATGATTTTTTTGCAGGATAGTATAAAGGTTGAGATTATATATCAATAAGTTATATTAGAATATAATAGAATATATCGGAAGGATATATTTGCGTGTTCAGTGAAATAAAAGATAATATAAAATACTTCCTTACCAATAGATATACTTGGGTAGCAACTGATTATTTATTAATGAAAGATCACTTACTGAATATAATTTATTGTGACTAATTTTTGTACATTCTTTTAAAGACTATTTAAATATTTATTAATCGCGGATTGATGTTGAGGAAGCGTTCACGGCAAACATCCTGCGAGCTGGGCTGGTAAGGGCTGAATGAGAGTGGGAGAGCGGGCTCGGCGCCAATACGAATCGAGGCATTTTGTGGCCATAGAGATGGGCTGCCACAATTTTAAATAAATTTCTTCTCTGCTGAGGATCGAACCCAGGACGCCCGTACAGAAACCAAACAGCTTATCAACTGTGCCATGGCGGTCTGCAAATAAAAGAGTCTGTTTAAAACCACTGTTTAGAGTATTTAACTGCTTTACTTCCAGACGAATATTTATTAGATGTTTAAATATACGTTTTTATTGTAGAAAATGGTCTATCTTCGAAAACGTTTGACGAAAATACTCATAACTGTAGTTGAAACAATGCATCAATATTACTGTATAAATATATGACTGCATGAAGGGGAAGATTAAGGGTCGTAGAGGGGTCGGAAGAAGGCAGCTTTCCTGGCTGCGAAACATCCGCGAATGGACCGGTATAAGAACTGTGGAGGAGCTGTTTCGCACTGCACAGGACAGGGCGGTATTCTCTATGGTGATCGTCAACGTCGGGCAGACCTGATATGATGCAAGAAGAAGAAGAAGAATAATATTATATTACTTCTTCTTCCTCAGCCTATTCCCGTCCACTCCTGGACAAAGGTCTCGTCTATTTGCCTCCATGTCGTCCCCTCGTGTGCAGTCTGCATCCAGGATGAGCCAGCTTATCGTTTGATATACATCCATGTCTGATATCTCATCCATCCATCCCACACCTCTCTTTGTCACGCGAGGTCTCCAAGTCAGCGCTGTGTTTCTTCACTTATCTTCCGAGCTTCTCGCTACGTGTTCTAGTCATTTAAATTTATAATACTCCTTCATAAAATTACATTAATCACAAAAACGATCTTGAGTAATGTCATTGTGAGTTGGTTAACATAAGTTTTCACACTTTATTTATTTATCTTTTATCACAACATATTTATTATGACAACAATAAGTAGATTGCTGCTGCCCAACTAGGAAATCCTGTTCGAGGGCTAGCAGTTTACAATTTATACTGACAATTACATGCAATTATGAACCAGGTGATTGTTCCCGTTCCACACTAAATAGGTAATTCTATATATCAATAAATTCTCATTACCTCAACAAACATATGGGCTCACACAAAATAGATTAACCAGGTCCTAGTGTCTGCCATAGTACCTGTCATAAATCCAATCTCTGGCGCGATTTTTATTTCAGAACCATAGAAAGAGACTAGTTAACTCTGTTGGTGTAGTTAATATGAATCACATGCTTCCTAAATCAAATCAAATTGTTATTGAGTTTTCCTTTGTTCAATTTAAAGAATAAATGAATTGTTTTTATACTATTATTTTTACGGCATGTCATAACAATTAAAGATCCGTTTTTTCAGATTTAATTATTTGGTTCAGTTAATACTTTGATCCATTACAATATTGTATTAATTTCTACTAATATATTTTCTTGGGACAAGCCATAATTCTCCATTAATTGGAAACATTTTGCCAAAAGCCATTGATGTAACTTACGTTCCATCTTATCGTGGAATGTAACTGGCATTCTACAATGCCTTTAATCATGATATATAAAATTCTTCTAGTTAAACGATATTTTACAGGAGTGAGACATTATTTATTTATTTAGTTAAGAGATAAATGCAGTCTTATAAAATACACATAAAAAATATTTATGAAATTAATAAATAATAGACCAATTACTTTTGTTCACGGACGATGATCATTAAATTATCGCATAAGTACATTACAACAAAATTAATAAAAAATATTATAAACAATTGTTGTTTGTTAGCCTCTAACAGAAAAGAAAGGAAAAACATGGATGTGAGAATTATTAAATTTGCTACAGTTTTGATAGAAAATAAAAACAAAAATAAAAATATTAACAATATATAATTTGCAGAAATAATATTATAAAATATTGATTCTATAATCGCGTCATATAATATTTACCTTTCTTTACGTTTATATATAGCTGTTAGCAGGGGCGTACCTAGAACCTTCGCACTAGGCAAACTCTGAACGAAAATCGGCAAATGTCGAATATTTAATATTTAAAAATCACATTCCAAAATAATATTTACATTTGTAGCCCTGTCAAGCATCGTATCTACATACGGTTTAATTTTTAATCTTGTAATATGATTCAATAAAACAGTCAAAAAATTATTAGGTTTTGAATGTGTTAACATAATATTCATAGGCAAGCCAAGATTTTCGGCTTCTATAAACAATTCTGATACTGGCTGTATATTTAATATTAAGAGGGTGACTGCTGCCATTGTACCTTTTTTTTCAGTTTGAATTTGCATCATTACTACAAAACATATCATTTAGAAAAAAATAACCTAGTTAGTTTGGTTATTAATAAAGAAAAATATAACCTTAACTTTTTAATTATGTTCTGTATATATTATTGTAGGAAAATAATAAACATACCCAGATTTTTGACATTTATCTTAAATTTCTATAAAACTTTAAGGTATAGAGCATTATATTTTTTTATAAATTAAAGAAGATCAAAATATCTGGAAAAATTGGGAAAAATACGATGTAACCAGGTTAAATTAATATACCAAAATAACTGCGATTTCGCAATGGCGGTGAATGGAAAATAAATGTTTTTTAGGTTTATTTACTAAACCCGAATCATTAATGCAACGTCACATCATATTTTTCTAGATATTTTTGTTGAATTACGCCTTATATTTTGTTAAAAATATAAGATAAATGTTGAAAATCGCGGTATGCCATTATTTTTCTACAAGAGTTTATACAGAACATTATCAAAAAGTAAAGATATATTTTTCTTTATTAATACCCAAACTATCTAAATTATTTTTTTCAAAACGATTTGATAAGAAATAATGATGGTAGGTATATCAAATTGAAAAATAGGTACGTTGGCAGCAGTCCCCCCCCTTAAGTTAATATTTTATTTAATTTGTTCAGAGATAAGAATATTTATTTTGTCTTTCCCAAAAGGCAGACGTCATGATGGTTTGAATGTGTGCCTAACATTAATATGTAAATTTATAGTCTAGCATTAAAAGATGATTTATGGTTCGTAAACAGCCCACTCGTTTTCACGTGATTGTTAGTTTTATTAGACTTGTAAAACGGTTGAAAAAAGGGCAAAGAAAATGTGTGAAATTTATAACTTAATTTGATGTAATTAAAATTGATCTAATTACGTCCATACATGCTACATGTACGAATCGCTTCCACGCCCAACCAAACAATAGCTCCAGATTATTGAGGGGGATTACGTGCTGTGTTATGAAATCATTACGATAATAATGACATTTACCTGTAACATTAATCTTGACGTAAACCCTTGGAGAATGTCAGCTTCTGGGTATTTTAACTCTAGGGTAAATCGCCCAACGTAACCAACGCCAACATGCATTAAATTATATTAGGCTGTAATGAGACTAATAAAACAAAATGGATGTTATATTTAAATATTTTAAAACAACGCATTTTTTATGTTAATTGTGATAAAAACAACGAGCTAACTATATTGTTCATTTTAACGTGATGATTATACTTATAAGGTTTTTGTGTAAAAAATATAGGTTTTGAACAGAATATATACATGCATGTTTTAATTTTTTTATGCAACTAGCTCTTCGTAATATGTCAAATATTAATTTACTTAATTTACTTAATACACGCACCCAATAACAATTTGCCACATTATGAGCCATCAACAAATATGATCTGCAGCACACAGTGTACATGCACCCAATATTATTAGATGACATGAATCAGAGAGCTGTCGATGATGATTTTGTAACATATCATTTTTTTAATAGTTTATACTTATTAAAGGTAATTTGTAAAGTTTTGTGGGGCAAGAAAACCAAATTTTCACGTTAAAAGTAACCAAATTATACTAACTGTTAAAAATTTGGTTACTCTAAACAAACGATGTGTGCATACATCCAAACCGCACAATTATAATAGCTAAACTTGTGCTACTGGTAGCATAAGTTTGGTTAAAATATCTATACGTGAAAAGTATATTTATCTTGTTTGAGTATTTTGATTAAACATATCTATTGTCAATCGTGGAATTATAAAATCCAAAAGCCGCGCCGTTTCAATCGCTTAAATCTAAAATTTATTCATAAAGACCTTCATTTTTTTTCAGTGTCTTCTTTCGTGAGTTTTATTTCAATGAGAACTTATTCATCTTCTATCTCTTGTTCAACATCATTGATCTGCTGTTGACCAATTAAGTTTCCTACTCAAATTGGAAAACTAGCTCTCATTCGGTCTTTTGAGCGGTCTTGGTGTGGGATGACGTCTCGCCGATACTATTGTGAGTCACCATGTGGGGTATTTTGCCTTGTACATACATTCTATCTCTTGTTACAACTATTTCTTCCTGTCTTATCTGCACTTTGTATTTCGCTAGGTTGTGGCCATAGGGGCCTAGCCAGTAAAGTTGGGGGTGGCCGCAGCCCCACCCTAGGATTCTGGGCAACAGGTCGATGCCCCCTTCAATTCTTACCTATGGAAGAGCAGGGCAGACGCCTTAATGCCTCGCTCGGCGGTGACTCATCAAACGTGGCGATAAGTAAGTCTGCACCGCCGGGCAATGGAAATCGAAGAATTGAAAGTATTGTCCGGTGGTGTACCTGAAATTCGCCAACATGAGTGCTAAGTGGTAGAGGAGCCCCCCGTGATGATTGGTCGGCACGACCCGCTCGGCGGTACCCGAGCTGATGATGAGAAAGGTGCAGCTGACGCTGCGCCTGGTGTGGAAATCGAAGAACTGAAAGTACTACAGGCGAGTAGCGTCTAGTCCCAGCTCTTCTTTTCTGCATTCTTAGGTTAGGTTTAAGTTTGTTTATAATAATAATAGCGACTCGCGTGAGCGAGTTGCTTTATTAATTGAATTATAAATTATTATATATTAAATTTACATTTTTATTTAATTTTTCGCATTTAATATAACATTTCACAGCTCATTTGACTCAATACTACGAGATCTCAACCAATCAGAGAGCCAACCGGAAACAGAATGCGGAATGGTAAATGCGGATTGTAGACGCTAGTCTACAGGCGTGGCGAAGGCTCCCTGTGGCAGTCTGTTGTTCGTGGAGCTGTCGGGAGGGTAACCCTCGCCATGATTTACGGGCCATCACGAGTGTGGTTGGACTCTTAGTGGCAGTTGTATGAAATATGCATGGTGGTAGTTCATGTTTTCGTCCGACGAGTAGCCGCTCCGGGGATGAACAGAACACTTAGTTCTTTAACGTTCCCTATGGAGTGGGGTAGGTGACTGCGACTTTTCCTCTGCACTTTGTCTTCTGCACGACAGGTCGTTAATGAGAGCGAATCGATTATAGAAAGAATAACTACATACATACCATCACGCCATGTCCCTCGCGGATTATGCAGAGAGAACCGAACGCCATATTTTTCTATCCTGACACGCATCAATCGCTTCGTCTATATTCATGTAGCATCTCATATATGTTCGTCTGTTGTTCACGTTTGTAATATTTCAGTCTTTCAGAATATCGTTCACATAGTCATGCTATTCCTTTCTTGGGCGGCCTCGACCTTTCATTCGATACCCTGTCAGCATTGTATATTTTCTTCGTCAGGCGTTCCTCATTCATCCATCGTTCCTCAAACCATCTCAATGTGTTCCTTTTATTTGATTAATACCATATTTTTATTACATATTCAGATTATTTTTAACGATCTCGTTTCAACTGCATTTACTCTGCTTTCGTGCACTGATTTTTTTTTTGTTAATAGTAACAAAATATCATGTTAAAATTAACCGAACTATAGTGACTACAAAACATTTGGTTTTGTGCAGCAAAATGTTTTGTGCACATAGACAAACAGTACAGCCATAAATAGAACTTTTATTACTGATAACAATTGTTTGGCTAAAGCGCAGGTAGCCAGTTCGGTCATAAAATATTTTTCAGTGTGCGACTTCTGCCATGTCCTAGTTTTACTTACATACGTCAAGGTTGGCACTAAACATTATTAATGACAACTTTGGCTTCCTTTGACATGTTGGGATCATTTGTAACTTGTCTAAGTGCTCCACTCTGTTTCCTGCCGTAACTCTTCTTTTGGTTCTCCTTTCCAAGAATAACCAATTACTACATAAATTTTATGATAGCATTTTTATACAATTCAAGTCTGACCTTCAACGCTAAGAGTGACTCCATAGTATGATCAATAATATATACGCAAACAAAAGTATCCAAACACCTAAAAGTGTTATGTTTGGTTTTATTACTCATTCCATGGCTTTCTTCGTCACGCTCCATGTTGAATTTTATGGCACCAATCAGTAATCATCATTGGGTTATTACAATATGATTCTAATGACACCATAAACCACATGGTGTCAAGTAATAGGGTTTGCCGATGGCTACCAGGAAAACTGTAATATTATTAATACCTCTGATAAAAAGTGAAAGCTATCACCATCCCAAAATCAGGCGTTTTAGTTAAAATAGTTTAGGTGATAAACTGGTCACGAAACGTATGTAAATGTAAGACACATTATGCAAAAGTCGGTGGCAAAAAAAAATCTGAAAAAAAATATTTTTCCTAATTCAGTATCTAATTATAATAACAAGGAAAAAATAATAAACAATTATAGTAAATAATAAACAATGTAAAAAGAACAATCGCAGCGATAAGAATAGAAAGGTGAACATTAAACGATCCAAAATGGAAATCGTTAATAATATTAGTTCTCACATAAAATTATATTAGATCTTTCTTAAATATGTGTAACGATTAAGATGATACATACATACCATAGCGCCATGTCCCTCACGGATTAGGCAGAGAGAACCGAACGCCACTTACTTCTATCTTGACATAGATTCATCGCCTCGTCAACATTCATACAACGTCTTATACATCATGTTCGTCTGTTGTTCACGCTTCTAATATTTCCGTCTTGAAAATGATGTTTATTTTGTTTAATAAGGGTAAAATAACTTTTAAATTTAACAAAAAATATATAGGTATATGTATATATATTTTTTAATTTTATTTGTAACATAAGAAATTATATACAGTGTCACGTTACGTTATAAATCCTGGTTAGGAATTAGATAAAATTAAATAATTTATATTTTTTTTTTAAAAACTGACACACTGAGTTATTTTGCAAACTAGCAACATTTATCGTTTGACCGCTTAAATAGGATTGTCATTCCGAAAAGGCGCTTTTTCTTAATAAAATTGTTGTGTTAACGAGTCACAGCCATTTATAAAATGGCGGGTGACGTTATTTAATTAAAAATAGTGAAACGGGGAAATGGAAGAATGGAAATATTTAGAAGATTCGACGTGATATTGAAGTTTGGATTGTTCATATGATGATGCCATTCAATATGAAGAAACTCTGTACTAATTGATTACCACAATATGGATTTCAGAATATTAAAAACTCATTCACACTTCATTCATCTCTGAAGGGGTGAATTTTGATGTATAAAGTTCACCGTATGAAGAGTGATGATGACGTCCTTGACTCATCCTGGATTTCTTTATTTGTTGTATTTGAAATTAATAAATTATAACATTAAGTAGAATTTAGATTGAGACGAGCGTAGGTAGAATGATTTTATTTTTTTTTATTGTTATCGGTGAATTTTCAATTTGTGATAAACTTAATATCAATTCTCATACTTATTATTAGTTCGGTTTATTTAACATTCCAATATAAAGAGAATTCTCTTTAGACTATTTAAATCTTTTGATGTTTTATATTTTCAAGTAATTTACATTCTTAATTTTACTTATATTCTTTAAGAGTTAACAGCCGTAATATTTTAGTTAGTCTTCATATCTTTTATTTAAATTATAATAGATTCATTCATGGGATTGAAACTAATAAACTTGTACAATACTTAATATTAAAAATAAATGTTAATTTGTTCTTAAAAACTTTGTCTTTATCTCAAGAATCCTTGCAACAAATCTATTTCTTTAAATTTGATGTTAATTATTAATATAATATTTTTTTTATAAAATTATTTTATTTCTTATTTGGTCTCATTCAAGTTTATGACAAGATAGAACCCCTGAGAGTCATTGTAAGCACTAGTAATGACAGCAGAGACTTTTGCTTTTCTATCACTGAGCTACTGGTGAACGATGACAGTGGAGTTGGATCCTGTAATAGATCAGGCTCTCCAAAACCACTGCCTCGCAACAGGTACACATCAAAGTTTAACAATACAATATTTTACAAAAAAAGATACTTAAGAACTAGATGAAGAATATTAAATTATTCTTCAGGTAGGTTCTCAAAGTTACCTTAAAATCCACATCAGGGGGGAAGTCTGGTCCGATCAGCGAAATCAAAACCCTAGTGATTACCCATGTCGTGGATATAATTATCATATGGAGTTCTATGACATCTAAAGCTATTATAGAACTCCATATATTAATTATATCCATGATATGGGCAAACACTAGGGTTTTGATTTCGCCGGTCGGACCAGACTTGCCCCCAGGTATATAATATGTCAGATAGGTAAAATAAATTTTATTCATAAAGAAAGATGACCTTTCAAACTATAGACAAAAATGTAACGTAACCATAGAGTAATGAGTACATTGCGATACTGAGGTCATGTTACATACCTATGTATCACATTTAAACACATAATAAAAAAAATATTGAATACACTTATGACATTTTAATAACTACTTTATTAAGTTATATTGTACCTGGTTCTGATATTACTATACTTGTTAAAAAGGATTTTTAATAAATAAATAAATAAATAATTGTAAATCTACACTTCAACATACGTATTTACGGTAAAACGACAGTTTTTTATAGAAAACAAAAGACATTAATACAATGAAAGTTAGGCAGAGACACCAATAAGAGGTTTAAATCTATAAGAATATAAAATTAAGCATGCTAACATATTATGCGTATATATTATGTACCTATTTGAATTGTATTTTGCGTAATTGAGGTATGTACAGAAGATACGTATTAGCTTAACTCTTTTTGTGCAAACAACAAAATAAAACAGAACATAATATTATTTGATCAAGCACCGTACTTTTATATGTAGTCCAAATGTCGATTTCAGGCCGTTAAACATTTCGAAAAATTGCTAAAGCGGTTAATTATGGAAAGTAAACAAACACAGATATATTCCTCGAATGTCCACGATTTAAAGTTAAATAAAACAAAACGGGTATAATGTATAGCAAATACATTTTAAATTAATATTATTTTTTGCGAGCACGCTCTATGCTCAATTCATCTTGACTGAGGACCGTGGGCGTTTTGATTGAATTATTATTATTTTTTTTTTTAAATAAAAAAATGAATATGTCCTTGTTAAACAAGTACATATACATCTTCCTACGTTCTCTAAAATAAGCAAATAAATGCTTGTGCTATAGGTGAACGAAATCGGTCGAGGCAGGATTCGAACTCGCGATCACTGGATTACTAGCCCAGCGCGCTAATAAAGTATCTCTCATGAGTTATCGAAGAGAACCTACATAATACCATTCACTTTTCTCATATTCCACACAGCGAAATTAACACACAGAACCTTCAACATATGTATTTTTTACAGTTTGAAAATAGGAAGTTGGTTTTTATTTTTTATTTTATTTTATTTTATTTTATTTATTTAGGTAAAATATACAGGATTAAACCTACAATTATTTTACACGATTAATCATAAAAAAATAATTACATCAAATTTGTATAACATTTCAAATTTCAAAGTATAAAAATTAAAACAAACCAATAGCATACAAGGTAGTAGGTATAAAATCAAAATAAATTAAAGCATACAAGGGTCATTCGCTTGTTTACAAAAATATAATCGAAGTAGGTAGGAAAGAAACAACCAAAAAAATTCGCACCTACATAACATTAACTATCCCGCATTGCATACTATGTGGGCACAGATTGCACAAGCTCCACAAATCAAGGCAAGAAAATACATTTTTTAAATTCATTTAACTCTGAGAAAATATCCACAAGAGGTCTGGACAACGATATAATATTAAAATCGCGAGTAATTCTAGGGAGGGGGGAGAAATATCCTATATTAGTTTTATATGAATTTAAAATAAAAAAGTCCCGAGATCTTGTATACATTTTTTTTACGTTAAAATTTAATAGACGCAGTATATTGGGGGCATCTAGTCTGCCATTGACGACATTATATAGGCAAATTAAACCAACCATTCTTCTTCTTTCCTTCAGGGAGTTTATTTTATAAAAGTTCATTTTTTTTTCGTATGTATCTAGATTTGATTTCTTTGAGCGATAAGCCAGAATCCTGAGGAACTTTTTTTGAATTCCCTCAATTCTCTGACTATGCACTTCATAATTCGGTGACCAAATAACCGAATTATATTCTAAAACAGAAACTACGAGACTTTTGTATAGACTCAATGCTACTGTTTGGTCCGAAAAGTCCTTTGTCTGCCTGCATATAAACCCTTGTAGTTTAGAAGCTTTTTTGGCTATTTCATCTATATGCGCGTCATATTTAAGTTTAAAATCGAATAGGACTCCTAAATCTCTCACAGTATCACATCTTGCTAAATAATTGTTGTTTATGTTGTACTGGAAAGATATTTTAGATTTATTATTTGTGAAGGAAATATATTGGCACTTGCTGTAGTTAAAATAAAGGTCATTAAGTTTACACCATGTATATAGGGAGGCAAGGTCCTTCTGCAGTAGATTACAGTCTGTGATAGATTCTATTTTACGGTACAGTTTTAGATCGTCGGCAAAAAGCAAAAATTCAGAGTATTTAATTGACGAGGCTATGTCGTTTATGAATAATAAAAATAGAAGCGGTCCAAGTAGTGATCCTTGTGCGATTCCCGATGTTGTTTTATATGGTGGCGCTTTATGCCCTCCTATTGTTACTGTTTGCGATCGATCAGAAATATAAGACTCAAACCATTTAAGTAATTCTCCATTAATGCCATATATTTTCAGTTTTCTTATTAGAAGACGTTGGTTTACCTTATCAAATGCTTTGCAAAAGTCTGTATATATGCTATCAACTTGGATTCTGTTATCCACATTTTCAGCAATGAATTGTGAGTATGTCAATAGATTTGTAGTTACAGATCTCTTAGGATGAAAACCATGTTGTTCATATATTATGTCTTGTTTGACATGACTGAATAAAACCTCATGAACAAGTGATTCAAATATTTTGCTAAAGCAATCTAACTTAGATATTGGTCGATAGTTAGCTATATCATCTCTGGCACCTTTTTTTAAGATCGGTGTCACATTTGCATTTTTCCATCTGGTGGGGAAGTGCCCATTTGAAATCGATTTGTTAAAAATTATGGTAAGGGGTTTGGCTATACCTGAAAAACATTTAAGTATGAAAATAGGCAATATACCATCTGGGCCTGCTCCCTTATTTATGTCTGTCTTTTTTAGTTTATTTATAATGTCCTCAAGTGAGAAACAAACTTTGGTTAATATGCGCGATGTCGCTGTATTTTGATTACAGGGGTAAAAATTATTACTTAGTGGATTAAATACTGACTGGAAATATTTGGAGAAAAGTTTACATATATTGACGCCTTTAATAGCTGATTCGTTTCCTAGGATCATCTGATTTGGTATAGTGGTTGTACATTGCCGTTTATCATTAATCGGTTTCCACAAAGTTCTTGGGTTTGCTTTGAATTCTTTTTGCATATTACTGATATAATTATCATAACACGAGGCCGTAAGTAGTTTGGCTCTTTTTCTCATTATACTGAATGTTAGTTTATCAAGTTCGTTTCCATATTTTTTATATTTTTTGTGGTATTTTTCTTTTTGCTTTAAGACATTTATTAATTCCTTCGAGTACCACTGCGGGAAATTATTTTTTGATTTTTTCTTAGGAATGAATTTGTCAATCAGTGACTCCAAAGTTTTATAGAATTGTTCTACAGTTTCGTCGACAGTTTTGTTATGAAATAAGGTTTCCCAGTTTAGTTCATTAAGCTCATTATTAATTTCTTCATAATTTCCCTTGTAAAAGTTTGGTCTGTTATCATTTTTGAATGCTAGCATTTTAACATCTTCATGTTGAATTTTAATTTTTAATGCCGGATGATGCGCATCTTCCTTAGACAAAGGTTTTTTCGAGCGAGTGATAGATATTTCTGATATGTCCGTTAGAATTAGGTCGAGAATTCTATTATTAGCATTCGCCACATTGTTTCGTTGTGTAAAACTACAAAAGTACATTGTATCGATTAGATTTGATGAGCTTGCATTTGTAGTTAAGAGTATTGGGGTTAAAGTATTGGATTCATCAGGGGTCCAAGATATATCAGGCCTATTAAAATCTCCGAGTATGAGATTAAGCGCATTCGGATTTTCTACATATGAAAGTCTAATTTTATCATAAAATTTATAACACGATTCTAAATCATTGTTTGGTGGAATATATACAGTGCAAAGATTAATTTTTTTAACTCTATTTCTTATTTTCAGCTTGAATTGGACCCATACGTCTTCAATTTGCTTATCGTAATCCGTTTTAATAATTTTGGATTCAAGGTATTTTAAACATGCAATGAGAACACCGCCTCCATCTTTTTTTGTGTCATGTTGTCTATCGACCCTAAAAATGTCATAACGGTTGTCGACAAGTTCTCCACTGAATATAGATTCATTTAGCCACGTCTCAGTTAAGCATATTATATCGTAGTTCGATATTAGTATATTCCTAAACACCTCACTTACTTTAGTTCTTGTGCCACGCACATTCATATAATAAAGAGTTAAATTCATTTAGAGCAAGTTACTAGAGACTGCTTAAAGAGAAAAACAAAGAAAATATAAAAACAGAATAAACATTTAGATGACATTAGTCATCAGTACCTTTTGCGAGCCTGTGCAATTTTGCCTCACTATCAATAATTATACGGGGTGATATGTCGTTTCTACGCAAAAATATTCTGCCATCTCGTGTCCATGAATATTTAAAATTATGCTCCTTCGCAAATTTTTTGGTGTGAGCCAAGAGTTTCTGGGTTTTTTGGGTCAAATGTTCCTGAAGGAATATTGGAGTTGGGCTTCCTTCGAATCCAATGTGGCTCGTATTCAGTTTAGTTTGAGATGGTTTGTTTGAGTTGAACTTTTTTGTTGCTGCCAGGAAGTTGTCGCGTTGCAACTGTTTAGTGAATTTAAGGAGTATTCCTCTCGGCGCGTTCTCTTTGGCTGGATGTCTCATTCTGCAATAGTGATCAATATGCTCTTCTTTTAAAGGAAAGTTGGTGACTTCGGCGATATTTTCAACTATCTTTAATATATTTTCTTGTTTGCCATGCAAAATGATATTGTTCTTCCTGGACAATGCATCCATGATTTCCAGTTTGGACTTGACTTCATTCATTGATTCCCGCAGATCTGCTGTGATGGTATCAAGTTTGCTCAGTTTGTTTTCAGTTATCGAGACTCTTTTTTCTATGTCATCAAGCTTTGCGCAGCAAAATTCAATTGATTTGGTAAAATGTTCGATTTCAGCTTTAATTTCTATTTTGAATTGATCAAATTTAAGATCAAAATATTTTTTCAAATCTGAGTTTGAGTCCATCCTTGATGTATTCTCTTGTTCATTCTTTTGTTTGTTTCTAGTGGACATATTGCTTTATGTGTATGCAATAGAGATAATATTATATTAAGAAACGAAACCAAACAAGAAAATAGAATATAAATATAAACTCGAAACTTTGATTTGAATCTTGCTCCAAGTGACACAGGCTTTATTATTGTTGAGTAGTGGGTAGTCGGTACCTTGAGTGTTCGTTAATGCAGTCCGTACTCCGTTGCCGTGAATAGCACCAATAGTCGCTTGTTTGCAAAGTGACGTAGGAATCAGCGGACGAATGCGGTTCCTTTCTTGTGTTTTGATCTTGTGACACACCAGCTGTCTCTTTTCTTTCAGATTTTGAGTTTGCACTTTATTTTTATGTTTTTATTGATATTGTTAATTAATTATGCACTTTAACTGATCTTGTGATAGTATAGTATGAAGTAAATATTTTGCCACGATATATCGATGAAACTTAATGTAAAATATGTTTTTTTTGTACGGATTTGATTAACTTTTAGGTTCCGCGACAAAAGTACGTGCTTCGCTCGATATGTACAAAAATTATGATGATATAATATAGCAATCAATTTAAGGTAGGTATCATGAGGGGAGTAAAACAGACACCGTTTCAACTGCCAAATGCCATCATTAACTTTACATGTCATAATATTCATTTGTTATCGTGAAAAGGCACCTTTCGAGATAAACTTGACTTTTTGAAAGTTGTCATAAAGAAAGGGACCACGCGACACTCGAAATGAACGAAAAAAAACGAATGTTGGGAAGTAAGTGTTCAAACATCTTTCATGATTAATCACTTTCAATTTCCTTTTTACCGAATTAATTCTGTGAATGGCTTCTCGGAAAAGAAGATCAAAAATAATTAAGGTGATATATTCGCCATGGAGGAGGGTGACGACACTTCGTTCATACTTTTGTGCTATTGTATTTCTCTGGAGGAGGAGCAAATTAGCGGAATAAAAAAGCTCAACTTGTAGAATTTAGCTATTGTCGTATTTGGGGTAGGAAGAGAGACTATAATTGCTGTAGATTCATCAATGAATCTACAGCGCGTTGTATGCTTTGATCTTCTACAGCATTAGTCGCCATCTTTTTCTGTCCTTTAATGCACTTCTCCATTCTTGATACCAATAGTTTTTTCAATATTCTATCTTGGGGGACAAGTCTGGTCCAACCGGCAGAATCGAAACCCCCACGATTACCCATATCATGGATATAATTATTACACGGAGTTCTATATATATAATTATATATGTCATAGATAATTATATCCACGATATGGGTAATCACGAGGGTTTTGATTTCGCCGGTTGGACCAAACTTGCCCCCCTGGTAAATATTTAAAGTCTCTTTCATATCCTCATTCATTACGTTCTCTATTATTCTGACTTTATAAATTATCATCTTTTTAAGTCCCATTTACTTATGTATAATATGTTAGTTTTATTTCACTCTTTCGCCTTGAATACTTACTTTGTCAGCCTTTCGTCTTTCTATGTGTCCAAACCATCAAAATACATTTTTAATTTTTATTTTATTTCGTATTGCTTCTAAGGTAACTATTATCAAACACTTCTTCGTTGAGTATACCTGTAAAAAATATAAAAAAATATATACCTGTAAAACTATGCTTCCTGAGATGACGAAGTCCAACTATACTTCCATATCTTGGGAGTTCCTCCGGGTAGACGACAACCTGAAAGGATTTCATTTGCTGCTATACATGCAAGTCTATTACTGTACATTCTGGCTACGTGTTCCATTCAATGTCTTCTTCTTTAAACACGCAGGCAATTAAAATTTTCCACATTCTGGGGACATGATCTGATATTTATCGTCCCACAGATCCAGACTGAAAACACAATTAAAAACTGTGTCTCCAACGGGAATCGAACCAGATATCTAACTAAGCCGATATTTTTTTAATTCTACTTACAATAACTCTTTCAATTTTAGATTCCAGACCAAAATCTTCATTTCATATTCGATCATAAACACATTCATCTTAGAGACCTCATTTTCACTACTTTAACTCTACTCTCATGTGTCTTCTGCCAGGTTCATATAATTTATGTATGTATAGTAATAATTATACTGAAATTTTTTCATGACACAAAAAAAACTTTTTTCATATAATGTGGCGGACTTATATCCCTTAGGCAGTTTCTACTAGTAAATATATCACTAGCAATTATGTACAAATAAAAACTAATAAATATTTCAATGACAAAAAACATACCTAAAATAAAAATAGTATAAAAGACACTATTTAAAAATAAAAATGATAATTTCCAAAAACAAGAAAAAGTATGGGATGTGAAGGCATGAACGGTAAAGGAATTATAGGCATATGAAAAAGAAGTGTGACTTCTGAAGTTACTTGAAAACCATTAAACTATGAGTTTCTCTTATACCATTGGTTATAAGAGAATCTATGTACTAATGTATAAAAAAACTAAGGCAGGTGGGGAAGTGAGCTTCAAAATATTATAAATATGAAGTTATTGTCTTCTAATGACGTTCCAGTCCATATCGAGCATTGGCTTCCTTTAAATTCAGCCTCCATCGTCCTCAATCGTCGGTCGTCTTCTTCCAATCTGACATCTGGAGCAGTTGTCTGGTTTTTTTCCTGACATCATCCATACATCTCAACTACATGCTTGCGTCTTTCCTGACACCATCCTCCCATCTCAACTACATGCCAATCTCAACTTCATGCTTGCGCCTTTCCTGAGATCATCCTCCCATCTCAACTACATGCCAATCATAATATATAAAAGAAAATTATGACTGGCTATAAATTAATAGGCAATGAATAATGGTCGTTTTCATTACCGATTTGAAATATTAAATGGGGAAATAAAGAAACAAACTCCAGTTATAAGATATAATTGTGGTTGATGGTTCTTCCCCATAGAAAGAGAATGAGAGATAAAGAGTGGATGATAATAAAAAAGAAATTCAATTAAAAGATTCGATCGATAGATGGCAGTGAGCGATGCTCTTCTCAGTGACCAGCACTAGAATTCTCTTTCCTATTGCGACGTCGTCGTCGCAATGTGTCGACTACCTATCGTTATAATGGCAATTTGACATTTTTATATCGACAAGTAACATGAGCAGGATCTCTGATCGAAATACTTTAATTGAATGCGGTTGTCGCTAAATTAATAAATAAACAATAAATATTTGACAATATGCAAAAACGAAAGAAAACTAAGACTGTTTCGAAAATTGATAATAATATTGCTTGAAGATAAAGAGTAAATAATTTATTTTAATTTGCAATAGAATAATATTTTTTAAAATTATTTTTTGAGAATTGGCAACATTCAATTCAACTGTAGGATAAAATGTTTATTATGATATCGAAAAAATGTGATATAAAAAAATCTTAGCCAGTATTTTTTAAGCACGTAAATCGGCTGATTTGAATGAATGAATGAATAATTTATTTACAATGGTATTAAAATTACAAAGGTACAAAATTACAATGTCTATTTCCATTTATTTTATACCTAATTACCATTTTTTTCACACATTTGTAAATCTTCTTGCCTCGCTAGTCTGTTCTGAGGCAGTACTAGTTTAAAATTGCTGTAGTTACTCTGCGATCATAAGATTTGTTTTTTTAGCTTCACATATTCCATCCACATAGTACCTACAACGACATTCAAGACGAATACTCTAAACGTCTATCTCAGGAAATACAAGAATACCGAAGTAGATCCTTTTCTATCAATCTGCTTGTCTGTGATTTGCTGCGATTTGTTTCGTTTAATATCTGCCATTACTCTATCGTATAATTTTCGCCAAACAGCTTCCGGTTGCGCAGAGCGCAAATTTGTGTCTATTTGCTTCGTTGGTTTACGTGCAAATCGCCCCCTTCTCGGCTAAAAGTTCATGTTATTTGGCGACAACTATACCTACAGTCTTGGTGCTAAAAACTATATTGACGAAGCGCATGTGTCCTTCTTGGCTGTGACGGTCTAAGATGATGTCTGTTTCTAATGCCATGTATCAGTCCGGTTGGAAATCAGTGGTGTTTTAATGCAAATGATATAGTATCACTTTCATATTGAGTTGTCTAACATCTAAAAATCCACTTTATATATTTGTTCTGTGGTGTATCTTTTAGGTATTCCGTGCATTACCTTTATTGTTGATTTTTGTGGTATTTCGATTGTATCAAGAAGCGTTTTTGCCATAATTTATGTGATCAATTTGTGTGCTTTTGCAAAGTTCAGCAATTATGTCAAGATGATCACTGTACACCATTATCGACAAGATGTTAAAATTCCTGTATATGGATGATTTCATCGGTGATAAATGTATTCTTGCATTTTCCGTAGATTATAAGGTAACTACTTAATTTATCTTGAATTAAACTATCACTAAAATTAAATTGACCAAGGAAGTAGAATTGGAGCGCCATTCGGGGTTTTTTAACTGTCTATTTTCTTTTTTTTCCTTGGTTGTGTCTATAGCAAAATTTATATACATACATATTATAGGAAAACACTTTCAACAAATATCTCACTCAACGTATTTACATAAGTATATCTATCCAGACAAGTATATCTACGAAGTTAACTGGATTCACACGATTGTATTCAACGCGTAGTTGTTAACAGTTTGTTATCTTCGGATTAAAAATAAATACTTAAAAAAAACTACAAAAATAATTAAGGCTGGTCAACCCAAAACAAACCCTGAACTCAAACTTCGACTTCATACCTTATATATGTATTATGTATCCTCTATGTGTAAACAATTTCTATACCCTATTGTGTAAAAGTAATAGCCTCAGAACATGTCTTGCCTAGTGGGGCGTTAATTACTCATCCTAAATATGTCAAAATGTTTTTGTATTAACAATAAATAAATAAATAATAAATAATTCGATTAGTAATGAAAATCTGACTTTAAAATCATTTTATCTTTTTTCATTGTATTGTTTATATCTTATAAGTCGGCCTTCGTGGCTCAGTTAGTTAGACATATGCCTACTAAGCGGACGGTCCTGGGTTCGATTCCCGGTGAAGACACAGTTTTTAATTGTGTTTTCAGTCTGGATCTGTGAGACGGTAAATATCTTAAGTCTCCAGAATGTGGAAACTTGTTATTAGGTGCCTGTTAAATAAATATTTGACATAGTACCTGTTAGTAGCTCGAAAAGCAATTTAAAAATATATATTTCTTCAGAAGGTATACCTTCATGGTATATTGATTTTTATATTTTCCGTTAAAAATGGACCAAAATGGGATTAGAATTTTTAGAATCATCAGTACTGATAATAATAATGAACAATTCCTTGCATCCTGTGCAAATGGCTAGTTTAATGCCATTATTGACTAATCAGAGTCTTCAGCCCAGATAACGAGAATTGTGGAGTTCTGCAATCTATAAAAAAATATGTTTTAAACCCTGAAATCAAATGTTGATAATATAGGTTAGGTATAAGTTTTTGCTATCCCAGCATATAAAAATCTTCAAGCGAGTGTATTTTCAATTATTGTAAGTATATAAGAACCTACAGTTATAATACATTTAATAGGTATTATTAAATTATAAATTAATATAGTTAATAGTGGCATGAAAAATATTAAACACGTACATAGGTAATGAGTAACACGCTAACATAGGTATTAGTTTAATACGTATCCATTGATGATGAATAATGAAGTGGAGTAACATTTAATATAATTGTTGGGTAATGACAGCTTAATTAATGATGTATTAGATTAAATAAAATTTTATTTAATATTTCTCAACCACCCTTTTTACGAGAACCAACTGATTTATCCTCCGCATTTTGAAACGCAGAATCCAAAATCATCAACGGTTCCAGATCTCATTGAGTATAAGTATTAAATCTGATATTTTTCTCTCCGTGCTATGCCAGGTCTCCCCAAAGTCGGCTATTACTCTGGCATAGGCATCTCTGTCCTGAGCTATCAGGAACAGCTCACTCATACTATGAATTCCGGTCCATTCATAGATTTTCCTCAGTCAAGACAACTGCTACCCACTCCGTGACTATTCTTAATTTTTTAACATTCTCCGTTATAATCAAATATGTAATCTTAAAAATCATACTAATTAAACATTTTCACCGAACGAATGGTTGAAACTACAGTCTCTATCAACCGGACACCAACTCCCATACAGGTGTTGAAAAGCCATGAGACTCAGAATGGGCGTGAGTAGATGCAAGGTAAACGTGCAGAGATGGGAACTGCTGGAAGGCGAATAGAATGTGACGTGCAATTGTGGAGAGGAGCAAAACACGGCGCACTTGCTGGTGTACCTTCTCATGGGGGGGAGTCATGTAATGAGAGGGACATCTTGGGTGAAAACGACAGGGCTGTGACGACTGCAAGTTATTGGAGAGGGCGCATATACAAAGATGGTCTAGACACGGAAACGATCGAACGAACAGTTCCATACACCCTGTGGTGGAAAAGATAAAGGTATAGGGAGTTACCTTGCCTCGATATTTATTGTGCTGGTTCTGAATAATCTTTTCACCACATTCACAGCGTATGAAAACTTTGACACTTCACTAGTAATTCACAAGTTAATTAATTTCAGCGGATTTTGAAGATATAATTTTAAGAGCGGTGCGGTGCGGTGTGTTAGTCAAGATGACAGTTGATATAATGAGAAAATTTATATGCAACAATACTTTTTTGCATATAGCTGGCAGGTATGTAGGTAGGTTGTTTTTAGGCCGAGGTAAACTAGGATAGGATAGGAATGGTGTGTGTGTGTGTGTGTATATGCGTGTGTACCCAACTTTGCGTAACCATAACTCCCGGCCTTGGAGTATTACTCCAACAAAAAATTCAAAAAACATATGACTCACCGGATGGTAAAAGAAGAATACAAATTTAAACAATAGCGTGAAAAATTCAAATAAACGTAAACTAACTTAAAAAATAAAAAGAAATATTAAATTAAAAACATTTTGATTATTGGGAAGGTAACGGACATAATCGAATAGCTGGTCTTAAATATGTACCATTCCGGGTTCGAACTTTTACAACTCGAATGACGTTGTCTTTTCCCGGATATATTTCCTTGACTATGCCAAGTGGCCAAGATAATTTAGGGAGATTTTCCTCTCTAATAATAACTATTTGGCCAGGTGTAATGGGTTTTGTGTACGTATTCCACTTTTCACGCATTTGTAAAGAGGTGAGATATTCTACATGCCATCGTTTCCAAAATGACTGTACTAATTTATCGATCAACTCATATCGTTGAATGCGGGTTATTGAAATATCATCAACGTTGTAAGCGGGTATGTAATTTAGCGGAGTTAAATTTAAAAAATGCGCAGGGGTTAATGCGGCAGGATCTAAAGGATCATTGCTTAATACACAAAGCGGTCTAGAGTTCAATAAAGCCTCTATTTGAATCAATACGGTATTCATTTCCTCGTAAGTTAATACTTGTGAGCCTATGACTTTAAATAAATGTGTTTTAATACACTTAATATTGCTTTCCCATATACCACCCATATGAGGAGAATACGGAGGATTTATTCGAAATTCTATTTTTCTAGGCGTCAATTCATGAAGTATTGCTTTATTATATTCATCGGAACAAACAAACTTATATAATTCATTTAAAATTTTACGAGCTCCAACAAAATTTCTTCCACCGTCACTTACAATGAGAGTGACAGGTCCTCTTCTGGCTATAAAACGTTTAAATGCAGCTAAGAACATTTCAGATGAGAGATCTGAAACTAATTCTATATGTAAAGCTTTTGTTGCTAGGCAAACAAATAAACAAACATATGCCTTTTGCTTTTTAACGCCTCTTCTCTTTGCCAGAGTTACAAACACTGGACCCATGTAATCTACTCCACATTTTGCGAAACATTTTATTTCATTTACTCGAAAATCGGGTAAATTGCCCATTAACGGGAAGGTTCCTTTTGGTTTGTTTTTAAAACAAATGTTGCAAGAATGAACAATCTTACGAACCAAACTACAACCAGATAAAATCCAGTACTTCTGTCGTAATAATGCTAACAATAATGCAGGGCCTGTATGATAATGTAAATAATGATAATATTCAATAAGTAACTGAACAATACGATCTTTAGAAGGCAATAAAATTGGATGTTTCGTTTCATACATTGATGATGAATTTTGAATTCGACCACCAACTCTAAGGATATTATTATTTAAAAATGGTAAAAGTTTGCGTAATACAGGACTACTCAATTTAGTCTGTTCAAGAGAATGTATATCTTGAGAAAAATGGTTATTCTGAATGCATTTAATTACATGATTTTCAGCAGTTTCTAAGTCTGAGACCGTAATCATTCCAGACGTATTAAGTTTTCTTGTAAAACGAAGAACGTAAACAAGTATGTTTAATAATTTTCTCCATTTAGAGATCCTGTTAGCGATTAAATAAATAAAGTGAGGCTCAGATTGAGTCTTAATTTGTATGAGAGCAACAGTTTTAGATTCAGGTATACTCTGATAGGCATTTTCCTTTTTAAAATTAGTCACAGGCCATTGACTCTGTGGCAATGAGATCCAGGCTGGACCATTAAACCAATAAGAGGTTTTCAAAAATTCATTAGGAGTAACGGAGCGGGATACAATATCGCTTGGATTTTCAGTTCCAGGAACATGAAACCAATTTTCTTCAGAAATAATTTCTTGAATAATTGCGGTGCGATTGGCAACGAAGGTTTGCCATCTATGCGGTGAGGAATGTATCCATGAAAGTACAATAGTTGAATCAGAAAATGCAAACATTTTGTCAATCTTACATCTAATCTCAATAGTTGAGAGAACAGATTTCATTAATAATGCAAGAAGGTGTGCGGCACATAACTCTAAACGTGCTAAAGATACCTTTTTAAGTGGGGATACTTTTGACTTGGCACATAGTAGTGATACATTTGAGGCGTTAGATTCAAGTGATCCAATGCGGATATATATAACCGCCCCATAGGCACGTTCACTAGCATCTGAGAAACCAAGCAAATTGATGAATGAATCATTTACTATACCTATATGTCTTGGTATATTTATATTTGATAAGTTTTCGAGTTCACTCTGAAATTTCAACCAAATCTTATTTATATCCTCAGGAACCCGTTCATCCCAAGACAATTCTCTTTTCCAACACTCTTGCACTAGAAGTTTCAAACCGATGATAACTGGAGCAAGGAGACCTAGAGGATCATATAATGATGCCATATTAGAAAGAATTAATCTTTTCGTACATACTAACGTATCTAAAGAGAAAGGTTTGATTTTAAAAGTGAAACAATCAGAGGTGGGACTCCAAGACAAACCTATAATTTTGGTTTTATCGTCAAAATCTGAATTAAAAGTAATGTGTTGGTTAACACGTAGATTATCTGGAATGTGCTTTAAAAATTGTACAGAGTTGGAAATCCACTTATTTAGACAGAAACCTCCAGAGGAAAATAAGTGAACTAAATGAGAATAAATTTGTAAAGCTTCCTCAGGTGAATTGACTGAATAAAGAAAATCATCCATATAAAAATATTTCATAGCAAGTTGTGTGGTTTCAGGCAGTTTATCGCCTTCATCTGTTAAGAGTTTGCGAATGACTTTCATTGCTAAATAAGGGGAACATTTAAGCCCAAAAGAAACGCGTTGAAATTCATAAATGTCAATAGGATCTGAGTTATTAAATCTAAAAAGTATCCTTTGAAAACGTTTATGATCTGGATTCATTTTCAATTGAAAATACATTTTTTCTATGTCAGCAGAAATAACTACCGAGTACAGGCGTAGATTTATAAGTAAATCAAAAATATTTGTTTGCAAATTAGGTCCACAATGCAATATATCATTGAGACTTTTTCCAGAGGAAGTTTTGCAACTGGCGTCTAAAACTATTCTAATTTTAGTAGTATCTTTATCAGGCCGATATACAGCTCTATGTGGTATATAATAAACACAATCTGAAGTTTGTGTATCTGTAACTTTTTTCAAAAAACCTTTGTCAATGTATTCTTGAATAGTGGCATTATAACCATATTGTAAATCTAAATTTGATTGCAACTTCTTTTCCAATGAAAGCAACCTATGTTTAGCGTTTTTTATTGAATGACCCAAAACTGTGGGACTTTCACGAAAAGGTAATGATACAGTATATCTACCCTCGTTGTCTCGCAAGACTGTTTTCTCAAAAATTTGTTCACAAAGTTGCTCGTCAGGACTTAAATACTGACGTGATGGTACAGATTCTAGTTTCCAAAAGTTTTGAATCATTTCATCTAACTTATTTTTTGAATTAGAATCATCAATTGCGTGTAACGTGCGTTGAAATTGACATGATGAGAAGTTATCTATTTGCGTTTCGCCCATGATCAAATAACCAAGAGTAGTCTGTAAGGCGATCATACGAGTTTCTTTATGTGTTAATTTCCCAGGTAAAAGTAAATGCGGGAATAAACCAGCTCCGATTATGCAATCGATACTAGCAGGAAGATTAAAATTATTATCCGCTAGCGGCAAATTCTTAAAACAATCTGTCATTTCTAAGGCTGACGTAGGCAAATCATTAGTAATAGTTTCGACAACCGAAGCCTTAATATCGTAAAAGAATCTTGTATCATATCTTGAATAAATTGTAAATATAGCATATCCTAATATTGGTTTTACAGCAGACCCAATACCGTACACAAAAGCATTTTCGTACGTAATGTTTATATAAAATTTTTTACAAATCTTTTCCGTTATAAAATTTGCATTTGATCCTGTATCTATTAATGTGCGGATGGTATTTTTTTTAATTCCATTAATATATACTATAGCGGTTGGTATTACATGATAACAGTTTACATTATGGATCAACAAACAATTGTCGATTTGACATTTAGGTTCATATGGTTGATCCAAATGTCGTCGACCGATATTATTCACCGAAGTGCTCGTATTGCGGTCAGAATTGACGAATGAGGTAATATTATCATCGTTTTTAACAATATCAGCTGCGCTAGGAACCTGTTTTGAATGATAATTATCTTTATTTTGATTATCTTCATCATCACATGTTGGTGAAGAAGGAAAATGAATCAATGAATGATGCCTTTTATTACAATAAAAGCAATTTTTTTCCGATTTACAATTTTTTGTTAAATGAGTACCAAAACAATTTTTACATAGTGATCTTTTGTTGATTATTTTGAATCTTGTGAATACATCCAACTGTAAGAATTTTTTACATGAATACAATGGATGTTTATTACATTCACACAAAAAACATTTTGTGATATCCATTGGCGTATTATTTATAACAAATGAATGTGAATTATTATTATTTTTTCGTCGATCATTTGGCGCACTTTTGTGGAATATAACCTGCGTTCTAGAGAGAATTTTGCTTTGCTCTCTCAGAAAAGATTGTAATAATTTAAAGTTTGGAATTTTTTCATTTCTAATATGTTGCTCAAAATAATTTAACGTCTCTCTATCTAACTTAAGAAGAGCAATGTGCGTTATGATGAAATCAGTTAAATCAGAAATATCTAATAATTTTAAAGCTTCAAATGAAGAGCAAAAATTTTCTATGAAATAATCCAAATTCTTTGAACTTGATTGTGTTAAGGGTTTAAAATTGATTATTTTTTCTAAATAATGCGTAGCTAAAATTCGTGAATCCTGGAATCGATCAACAAGCCTATCCCATATAATATCATAATTAGATGCGACAGGAAGTATCCCAGAAATAACACTTAAAGCGGTACCTGTCAATTTTGACACTAAATATTGTATTTTTTCACCATTCGACAAATTAATATTGTCGTGTATTAGATCTTTGAAATTTTGATAAAATAATGGCCATTTCGTTGGATCACCATTAAAACTAACAAGTTCCAATATTGGCAATTTGTGTGTTCTTTGAGAGTCTTTTTCAAATGATTTAATAATTGGAGGAACATAGTCAACTTTAGTTTTTAAAGATTGTTCAATATGCTTGATGTTACAGTATAATTCGTCAAGGGCTTCAATAGATTGAAAAGACGGAACATATTCTGGATTTACAGCTATTTTTCCCAAATTTAATTCTTCTACAACTTGACAAAATTCAGAACGAATTTTATCTATCGATTGTATGCGGATAAGAAAATTAGTTTTTTCTTCAGCGGTATTTAATGATTTCGACAAGTCATAAGCTTTCTGAATAATTGCAAATAAACTTAGCCGTTTAGCTTCCAATATTTTTAAAGAAGCCATTATTGATTAAACAACAATAAAATTAATGAAACAAGAATTTGATTAAGTACTTAGGTACTACAATCAATGCGGGTATGTATGAAATATGTAATGTAAATAGCGTATGTATAATGTTAATTTTGTATAAAAATGTATAAATTTGATAAGTAATGCGTGAAAATTCAAGATATGCGGGACAGAGGAACAAGGAATGCGGGAAAATACAAGATATACGGGACGAAGGACCAAGGAATATGGTGGAAAAGATAAAGGTATAGGGAGTTACCTTGCCTCGATATTTATTGTGCTGGTTCTGAATAATCTTTTCACCACATTCACAGCGTATGAAAACTTTGACACTTCACTAGTAATTCACAAGTTAATTAATTTCAGCGGATTTTGAAGATATAATTTTAAGAGCGGTGCGGTGCGGTGTGTTAGTCAAGATGACAGTTGATATAATGAGAAAATTTATATGCAACAATACTTTTTTGCATATAGCTGGCAGGTATGTAGGTAGGTTGTTTTTAGGCCGAGGTAAACTAGGATAGGATAGGAAAGGTGTGTGTGTGTGTGTGTGTGTGTGTGTATATGCGTGTGTACCCAACTTTGCGTAACCACCCTGCGAAAGTGGAGATGTTTATTGTCAAATGGATTTTTTTTCAACTGACCAGTTTTTCCAGTCTAGAAAAGCAAGAATTGCGATTTTTTATGGATAAATACGAAGTTGATTAATGTTAAATGAAGTCAAAATGGTTATTGATGCTAATCAAATGGTCAATGAAGTCGGAAAGAGTCACATTTAAAGACAAGGTATGCAATGGGTAGGTACGTCAAGGGAAGCTTTAATTGAAAAAATAACAAAAACCAAGCTCAGATGCTTCATCTACGAAATGAGAAAAAAAGGTAATCACGCCGTAAAGACGTTCCTATCAATGGCTGCTAAGAGGAGAGCTAGGGAAGACCCCCAAATCTGGTTGATGAATGCTCAGAGGGACATGAAGACATTGGATCAAAGGAGAATGCGTAACAGCGAGGTTCTTGTCGATGAGCGCTTAGAAAAGCCGACCCCACGTAACGGGACAAAGAAGAAGAAAAATATTAATGAATTAATCTAATAGTTTTTTGCTAAATATTACGAAATTTCAAATCCTCTTAAAACGCGGTTAACCCTTGATTTGTAGCGTTTAAAGGTTTTTGGACATAAATAGTTCTAAAGTAATTAATTTTATAACCGATAGACATGCTGATGATCATTATTGAAACTGCGGCAAATACGTATATATGTCATTATAATACCAACATAACGAATAATACGTCATTGAGATTGCTATTTGAGTAGACTATTGTGTGTATCACTGTAGAAGAATATTGTGCTTTATTTAATAATATGAAGATAAAGCTTCGCATAGTGTTATGTTCCGCTGACATGCGACTCGATAAACCCATACTATTACCATTAAGGGTAGGTTTACAATGTAACAGTTGCTAGGTGCAGTGAGACATTCTTATCTATGTACATATGAAACTGGGGAAGTATTCCACTACCACTAAAGATACACTAAATATAAAAATTAACTTACGCTATGACGAATTAAAAAATAAAACAACTGATTTATATAACGCTACTCCGGTACAGGCATAGCCTAGTAGAGTAGTCTAATCCACAAATTATAATAAATACATATACACTGATGACTTACACCTGAACTTTTAACTAAATTATAGTATAATACATTTTATTTACTACTTGATCAAGTTATATTTTACCTGCTTCAGATATTATTATTATTATAAAAACGGATTTTCAATAAGTAAATAATAAAAGGATGGCATTTCAAAATAATTCTGTAGAAATACTTCTTTTTAATTACATATTATAAAAAACTTCTTATTACATTCGCTCCCCACACCTTAACTTTGTCTCCTGTCAAATAAAAGACTTTTGTAATGCTAATGATTATTTTTATATATTCGATTTTAACCAGATTTTATTTTAGAAAATAGACAAACTGATATCATATGAATAATTTTATTATTTTGGGATTATTGGACGATTTTATTATTGGATTATTGAGATATTTCATTATGGGATTATAAGCATCTGTTGAAATTTGTAGAAATACTGTCATTGTACTACTGAATAGAAATATTTAAGGAACAGATAGGGAACAAAAGTTTGATATTTCAAAAAATTATTTTGTGATACGTCCATCTGATATATGACAACATTTTTATACTAATTTACATGATTCTACTGACCATAATATATAAAACAATTTTCTATAAGAACTGGAACAAAGAACCAACATTATAATGCGTATTTATAATTTTAAGTACACACAACATTTTAATAAATACAGTATTATTTATTATCTTTGTGATGTTAAGTCGTAAATAAATATTGATGTATTGTTGTAAAATTGTTTATATTGTAATGTTGTATATTAGTTATTATTTTCTTTAAATAAATAAATAAACTAGCTATTCCGCGACTAGAACGCCAGACTGGAACATTACTAGCTTCATATTGTTTACCTTACACCTCGTTATTCATCGTAATGTTTTCCATTTCACAGAGAGTATGAAATATTAATAGGTCATTTGTAAATCAATATGTTGAAAACAAACGTTCATGAAATTTTGCATTGAATCACCTTATATGTAGTATTACTCATTGAACTAATTTAATTCCATGTGATATGTGCTTTTTATTGGAACTATATTTTAATTGCATCACTGTAGATTTCACCGTAGATTTTTGTGGCTCATTAAATTAGTAACCAATGGTTCCGGGTTCGATTCCCGATGGAAAAACAGTTTTTCACTGTAATGTAATTCTAGATTTCTCTTGTTCACTGCTGAACATTAACCTCCCTTATATATTATCCCTCCAGACTAATATTATTATTTTATTAATAAACACCAAACCATCGCCTCAAGTCACGGAATAGCTTTCTCAAGTCCACAGCCGATATGCAGGCCTCCCAGAAGCCACGCCGAGAGAACTTGTGGATGGACAACCCAATCTCTGCATGGATGGAAATAAGAGAGAAGGTGAATAGGGCGCAATACCTGCCATTCCCAATATGGAAGACATTGAACAGGCTGAGAGTGGGTGTGAGTGGCTGCAAGAGCAACCTGCACAGGTGGGATTTCTCGATGGAAGACGATACCTTCTGTAATCGTTGGGCAGTGCAGGATGACGACCAGCTGCGGTCCTGCCCAGAACTGGACGAAGACTGTCACATGGACCACCTGATAAGATTAACTGACTGGGCGATTTTTGCCGTGACACATTGGAGTGGCAAAATCTGAGTTCCAGACTCGTTAAAAAAAGACTAAGATTTTCTGAATCAATTTTGAGGCATAATTTAAACAATTTCATAAGATATTTTTATTGATAAACATTTTTTCAACATCTCAGTAGAGATGAAGTTGGGATATTGTAGAAGAACCAGGAACTCGAGGCACCTACAGGGTTTACGACCTGTCATCGGCTGGTTTACGTGAACACTTAATGCGCTTGCGCAACGTTCACCAATTATGCCTTCTTATTGAGTTCCCATATCAATGTAATTTTTGAAAATTCTATATGTTTGAATAGTGTGTAACATTTCACCTGAAAATAAGGGACTATGCTATTGCCATCTATGGAGTAACGGAAAAGCCTTTTTGTAACGCCATCCATTGAGAAATAGTGATCACGTAAAAAAAAGTGATCACGTCAAAAAGTGATCACGTAAACCAGCCGATGACAGGTCGTAAGCCCTGTAGGTGCCTCGAGTTCCTGGTTCTTCTACAATATCCCAACTTCGTCTCTATTGAGATGTTGAAAAAATGTTTGTCAATTAAAATATCATTTGACTCCCGAAAGGGAAAAAAATCCAATGTTTGCGTATATGCAATTAAAAAAGAATATTTAATTTCGTATGATTTTCACAGATAAGATTTTTTATTCGACCTGTTTTAAGGCGACTGCTTCATCCAAATGACCAAAAGTTTAAACAAAGTTTATTGTTATAAATAAAGTTGATAATGACAAACTATCTAAAAAAATAGATAAAAGGTGAAAATATGTTTAAAATCATATTATATAGGTATTTGAAACAAGAATTTGAAATTGGTAAACAATAATTGTGTAATTGTGAAGATTTTTAACATCTTTCGAAAAAAACAGAGGAAAACTTATTTTTTCGTAAGTATTACGCCGCGTCTTGACACTAGGTATAAAATAAAAACTTTTTTTCAAATAAAGATATTACTTCGCTACGCACCGATAATGGCCACGAAATGTATTAAAAGAAAATTGTAACATTGTTTCTTGAGTTTTTTTTTCTCTCGCCAAAACAGAAGTAATTTCAAGAAACGAAACATAATGAGATGAGAATAAGTATCGTGTAAGAAGATGGGGATGGAAGGGATGGGGGTAGGGTGTGAAAAAAGGGAAACTGCGGGAGGGGGATTGGTGGTAAAATGAACATAACTCCACTTTATATTTTCACACTCCAGTTATGGGACTAAATAATGGCGCGTACCGACCGTTCACAGAAACAGCACTTGTAACGACAAAAACGATAGGCGCTAAATTAAACAGAAAAATTATATCAACGCGGTAAGCAATGTGCCCAATTAAAAAGACAACATAGTCATAATATTGCCAGGTGAAAGAAATATTTTTAAATTATTATTTTATTTTTCGAATTATTAATTATGTTTGATTGCACACCACGATGTTAAATCATCATTAAAAAATACCTAACACAAAATTCAAATAAATGTAATCTATTTTATCTTTATAAACACCTTATCACAATATTGTTTTGTACGTGTTTTTTTTACTAAATTATTGAATCAAATATTTATTAGCCTACCGTTATCAATGAATTTTATAATTTTGTAATCTCATTTGTGGATTAAAACTTTTTTTTTCATTTTTTTTTATAAATACGTATTTATAATTTTGTAAAGTTTAATTGTTGTATTTTGATACTTTTTATATTAAAAGGACATATAACGCTAAACTTAGTGACTGAAAACATGATTATATTAAAACCGCCCAATGCACTATGAAGTTACGTGTTAGTAAGGGTAAATATCGCGTGCGTTAAAAAAAGGTTTATACGTGATTTAAATTATCGGAAACCCCAAATTTGTTGATTTTTTGCATTTTAAGAACAAACCTTAGTTGAAATGAAAAAACTTTACCGGTCATTCACTTTGATTTTCATCATCATCATTGGCGCTACAGCCCTGTGTGGGCCCTGGCCTCCTCCAGAATCCTTCTCCAGCCGTCCCTGTTCTCCACCGCTCTCCTCCAGTTTGTCATTCCGATTGCTCTCATGTCGTCTTCTGTATCGTCCAGCCATCTTAGCTTGAGCCAGCCTCTACTTCTCCTGCCCTCTGGATTGGTATTAAGAACCTTTTTGGGGACACGATCATCATTCATCCGGCTGACATGTCCCAACCACTGTAGTCTACGTACTTTTATGACTTGTACAATGTTGGGTTCGTCATATAATGCCTGCAGTTCGTGATTATATCGCATCCTCCAAAGTCCATTATAATTTACTGGGCCAAAAATTTTTCTCATGATTTTCCTTTCAAATATCAAGATGCTGTTTTCGTCTCTTTTTGTTAAGACCCAGCATTCAGCTCCATACACTTCGACAGGTCTGAGAAGAGTTTTATAAATTAGGATTTTTGTTTTCCTTGTTAGTATTTTTGACCTAAAATGTTTTATTAAACCATAATAGCACCTATTGCCAGCGGCCAGTCGTGCCTTAATTTCGGTGCTGCAGTTATTTTCATGAGTCACGATAGCGCCTAGATAGCAAAAAGAGTCAACCGATTACACTGTATGTGTTTCCACATCAACAGGACGCAGGTTTTCATTATGTGGTGTTTTTTTTTGCTATCATATATTTGGTTTTTGCTGTGTTAATTTTAAGGCCCATATTATTCGCGGGGTTTTCAAGCCTGCGGAAGGTATCCTTCATCCTCGGAAGGGTTCTTGATATCTTCACTTTGATTTTATGCACTCTTTAAGCGTATAAAAGATTTATTTCTCTACGACACATAGTTATGGAGTAATTTAACAAAAATCCTGTAAAAGAGGATTTTTTTATTAATTTATTTATGGGAATTTAGGCTGAATTTAAAATTGTGTGACGAACATTCACTAGAGAAATATTGAAAAGACTTATACTATTTTTTCTAGAAACACACTGTTTAACATATTTGAGGAATTTGATTTGAAATTGATGTGTTTAGGTTTATATGGCCCTTTAAATACCTACACACATAATTCATAGTTCATTTTTCAACAGTTCATCATTCCATGTTTGAGTATGTTTTGTTTTTTCTATTATTTTTGACATTACTGTAATGTCGTTTCTCGACAAATAGAGCAACACACACGTAATTTTATTTTCAATAATAAGATTTGACATTATAAATATTTGACTACATATTTTACAAAATAATGTTATTTTTGATAAAAAATCATTTTATTACTTTAAAATTACTAATATTATTATTATTATTGAGGTGACAAGCAGGCAGAATAAAGCTGATGTGCTTGAATAAGTCCACAGTGTCACTGTAATCCATCTTGTCCGTTCTTAAACGAGTTGACACTCAGCAACAACCAGATCCTGAGGCAGCCTGTTCCAAGCATCCAACACTCTATTAGGAAGTGTTTATGTGGATTCTGAGCAAACACATTTCTATTCAACTTCAGGCTATGGCCACGCAAGTGTTCATTTTGATCGTGAGTGTATATGTGGGGCAGTTCAGGACAGTCATAATAATTGTTCAACACTTTAAATGTCTCAATGAGGTCACCCCTCATTCTTCTTTCTTTAAGCGTTGTCAGTACCAAAGCTTGGAGCCGCTCCTCATATGTCCAATCATTAAGCCCCTCTCCCAGTTTGGTGAACCTTCGCTGCACTCTCTCCAGCAGTGCAATGTATTTCCCAAAATATGGCGACTAAATTTTGAAACCATATTCTAGTAGCGGCCGGACATAAGTCATATACATTTTCATCAGTAATTCTGGGCTAATATTATATTATTGAACGCTTTACGCATCAGGGGGCCTAGACAACGTGTCATTTAAGCTAAGCGTTATATCGCTAAGCGATAGTAAATGTTTGAAATTGGTCGCTATGACCACAAGTGACAGCCACAAATTTCATACATTTCTATCGCTTAGCGATATAACGCTTAGCTTTAATGGCATGTTGTCTAGGGGGGCAGACATGTCATACTGTTAGCTGCTGTACAATACCAAAAATATATTGTTCCCATTCGGGATAATATTCACTGACATTGTAATATCATTGTAATGCAATGACACTCTAATATCCAGATCCCTTTGGCTATTCACTGATCTGAGAAAGGTTTCCTCCAATCTGTATTGCAGCTTGGGATTCTTTGGACCAATATGGCAAATCAATATTATGTTTTTCATTAACTACCTAAATATATTGCATAATATGAAAGTTATGTTTTTATTTCCTTTCTAATTTACATTATTTCAAATGTTTTGGTTCTTTATACATTTTATTTTTTCATTGTGAAATGATAAAATTTTATTGTATTGTGTATCGGATAACTGAAAACGAAAAAGATAACTTTTGAAACTGCCGTGTCTAGTAAGGAATTGCGTGGTCCAATAATCGGGAACAATCCACGAAGAAGAAATTCGAGTCCTCACATTGGGAAGAAATAAAAATATCAGTCTGCCCACGGAAGAGGACGATCAGCGCCCATAGGTCTATCAAAAGCAAAAGAAGATAAAGATAATACGTTTTTGATGAAATAATAATATTTTGTGATATATTTTCAAATATGTATTATGATTTAACTGTTGTTGAAGTTTCACAAAAATGTCGTGTCTTGTGGTATCGAAAAGCGATGGTGCCATCTTGCCCTGGGGTGCAAAAGTTTTGACATTGAAATAGGGTTGGAGGAAAGTGCGTGTGGGAATATTTCAAGAGAATAAATCATTTTTATTTATTTATAGACATTGTGTGAACCATCGCGTTGCGAAATAGGTCAAAATCCTATCTAAATAAATTCAATCATAAATGACAAAATACTTTTCGAAAAATATGTGTCAGCAATGTTGCGTTTAAAAAAAAAACACCTTGTTTGTATTGAACTTATTCGAGAAATTTGTCATTGTTCTTGAGGTGAGATATTCAAGAAAGCAACTCTATATAAATTATGCAAATCTGTGACCAAGAATGTAACCGTAAACATAACTGCAATGAATCAAATATATTTTATAATATGTCCTTGAAGTACACAAAAATCCTCATACAATCCCTAAATTAAGCATAAATGCTTGTGTTATAGGTGAACGAAATCGGTCGTGGCAAGTAACCGCTCTGCTACCACCCATCTATCAGTAGCAGAATTGCTTATAGAAGTCGAAAATCTTGGCTTGCCTATCAATATTATGCTAAGAAATTCAAGACCTCATGATATTTGACGGTTTTATTGAAACCATAGGTACTACAAGATTAAAAATTAAACCGTATGTAGATACGATGCTTGACAGGGCCACAAATGTAAGTATTATATTTGTATGCGATTTTTAAATATTTTCATGGCCACTCAAATGAACGATGATAAAAAAAATTAATTTTCGACATTTTCTAATTTTTGTTCATGGTTTGTCTAGTCCGAAGATTATAGGTACGCCCCTGCCATATACATATATATAATATAATAATTATATCATTAATAAATATAATTAGGTGTATACTTAAATAATTTATTAATACCATGATACTAGTAATTTATTCCTATTTTCAATTGATTTTTCAGCCTCGAGAAGCCAAAATTGCATGAAATTATGGAACTCCAGACTGCGGTACAGAAATCCAACTGTTTACCGAAACGCTACTTTGTATGACTTCTTCCATATTTTCATACTTTTGAACAAATAACTTTTCCGTTTTGCTCCTCTATTCTTGATATTCAGGCCATTTCCTTGGATGTTTCGAGTTCATTATAGTTAATGTCCACAGCGGTAGGTAAACACGAAAATATTATTATTTGAATAAAGGGACCAGATTTTTTCACTTTTGAATGTCATGAAGTTGGAATTATGTCTGAAGAGAACAATACATGTTGGACCTCTATTACGTGTAACAACCTACCCTCAACCAATGAACTCTCCATGATAATACAGTTAAGGCGAGTATAGGCAAACCTTCAGAGATACACATAGTTTTGAAATTCGGGAGACATAAATCTCCCGGGACGAGAAAGCATGTATGCTTGAATATCTCGAGATTTTTATGGTAATAAATTTAATTGTAAATTTCTTCTCGAGCAACTTATAGATAGGTAGGTACTACAAATCGTCTGCTGAGAACAATAGTGGCTAAACTCCAAATATGCTCTTTTGAGATAAACGCGATAGAACATTTGGCCAAATTTTCATTAGTGGATTGTAAATTGTTTATTAAGAATATTAGTATTTTTCTTTCTGATTTTATCCTAATCTTTAAGATACAATCAGATAAAAAATCCTAGATTAACCTATTCATAATTTTTTTATGAGATAGGTCACTTTTGCATTATTTTCATAACCATTTTTATATTTTCCTTGTCTATGGTGGCACTAGGATTCAGAGTTATATAATTTATAAGTTTTATTATCAAATTTACATACATTTTGTATGTTAACAACTTAGAAACTTTTTTTTTATATTAGGTACTTTATCAATTCTTTTCTTTCCCCCTAGCGAAAAGAATTGATAAAGTACCTAATATAAAAAAAAAATTAGGTACTTTATCAATACTTCAAACATAATATTTTTTGTTTTACAACTTTGTGCAAAGAAAAATTATTGATATATCATTGAAATCAAATGTTTATCTTACCGGTGTTTTCATTAAACCTATTATTAATTGTTTTCTCCTACAAATCCTTTAGGTCAAAAATGACATGAGTGACAACAATAGTATTTTAACGAAAACTAATTGAACTAACGTTTGGTCACTCTTACACAATAATGATAAAAAACAAAGAGATACTTTTGCGTGCTTATCTCATTTTCGACGATTTCGGAGTTTGGTCACTGTTGTTCTCATCAGGCGATATGATGTAGTAACTCCTCGATAAGTCTTGGAGGCTTATACTGTTAATTGTCTCACAATTCTAACTATTTCTCCACCGAAAATAGAACCCGAAACTTTTGGTTCAGATATTATCTAGAAACTTCATTCTTCCATCAGAATAAAGACAAAAGTACCCCTTATTTTATGGAAATTTTATTGCTTTATTTTTTACATCTGCCATATACGGCATTAATACATCTTATTTCCCGGTCTTATTTTTCATTCTTGGCCTCATAACTGAGGATGGTGACTAATCATTAATCATTCCCTTGTGTGATTTCAGTTTCAAGAAGACTCGTTTATTTTTGCTTTGATTTAATGTGTATTGACATTTTTTGATGGCATTCCAATATCAATCGTCCTTTTCCTCATGACTGAGGATAGCGGCTGTAGTCTGTCGCCACACGTATGGCTCGCCTCCATGCCAATCTGTTTTGGGCTGAACGCAGAGCACCAGTCACCGAAGACCCCATTGTGGACTTAACCAAATCGCTCCATCTGGTCGGTGAGCGACCACGAGATCTCCGTCCCTCCACGCTGCCCATCACAACAAGCTTCTCGAGGCAGTCTGGTTTTCTTCTGGCAATGTGTCCAAAGAATTGAAGGATACGTCTGTAACATATCGTCGACAGACGATCTTCAATCCTTAGCTCGTCTAAAATTGACACATTGGTTCTTCTGGCTGTCCATGGGATGCGCAGCATACGCCTCCAGCACCACATTTCGAAAGCATCGATCCTCTTTCGCTCTGACTCCCTAAGTGAACTTAAACTTCCTAGCATGTAAACTTCCCCCAATAAACTCTCTAAACCATCTTGAGATAGTACATGACTTCACATATCTGGGTTCCAAGATATGTGACACCGGTGGTTGTGAAGCGGAAGTAAAAAGACGCATCGCCATGGCAAAGGGAGCACTGGGAAAGCTCACAAGAGTATGGAAGGACAGGACCATTACGAAAACTACGAAGGCTAGACTCATCAGGGCTCTGATATTCCCGATGTTCCTTTATGGCGTGGAAACATGGCATTCCAATAACATAATATAAAATAACTGGAAAAAATAATAATTCATTAGTGTTATGTCGATCAATATGATATATAAATATTTCATTGATTGATTACGACTAAGAGAAAATAATGGAATCTGAAGGAAAGGAGACTCACCTTTTGACTTGTCCCAAAGATCTGTGGAGACTTATATTTTTGTAGATGATGCGCAATAATGGATTAAAAGTATATATATTTGGTTTCCGTGGTAAAACCATATCCGTAAGATATGGTTTTTAAGAGAGCAAAGATTACAAACAACTCAGTTATCGCGGTGAGCGAGAGGAAGGAGGGGAGGGGGGGTGGAGGAAATGACGTTTTGTGTTTGTGGTGTTATTTCTTTCTTTTATTTATAATTTTGATATGTACGTAACACACCATAAATAAAATGATTTTATCATGACCGTCTGAATAGTATTTACAAAGTTCCTAATTGCAATAAGAGATCGACACAGAGACATTCTGTATTTATAGCTCCCAGATCATACAATATGTTGCCATTGTCTCTTAAGTCTTTAAATTGCCATTCAAAATATGTGAGTCATCTTAAGACATGGCTTAAGAACAATGACAACATTCAAGATTTCTTTTTATGATTTTACTTCATTGCTTTTTATGATTTGTTCTAGTATAAGTGGGTACATACTTATTTTAATTTATGATTTAACGCTTTTTTTGTGATCAGAATATTGTTTACTTGCAATTTGTATAATTTTCTTTATCACCATTTAGGTAGGTACTTATGATTTTTCAACTTGCGTTGTCTAAAAACTGTTTAATTGTAACGCGCAACCAACATCTTCCTTTGTAAATTTTATTTAGGTATACCCACATACAGGCTAAGCCTTGTGGGATTTTTGGTGTAATGTGCAATATGATCTGTGTAATATGTGTGTATGTTTTTTTTTTGTTTCTATTTATATTATACTATGTACCGAAAATTTGTTTAATAAATAAATAAATAAATAAATAAATCAACTCTTGTTATTTTATTCGCCAATTTCGAATCTCCAGGTCCCATGTATTTTAACCTTTTGTGGGCATTATTGTGAATAGAAGCCTCCGCATGACATTCGCGACTTTCAGCTTCTGGAGATAACATCTCTTTCAAAGTCTCTAGCCTAAGTATTGTTATCTACGCACATATATTTCAACAATATTTTCATTACATCTGTAAGACTACACTTTACTTGGAACAATTTTCTTTCCTCTCAACAACTCCTGCAATCCTCTCCGTAAGACTGACACAAATTAAAGTTATTATAAACATTAGGCACATAAAGGAGTGCGAAATCTCATTAACTTCATAAATTGTAACATAATTGACAAAAAGGTGCCACTTTTATAATTAATGTTCACATTGAAATAAATATTACATTTTTGTACATAAGCAAATATTTTTAGTTAGAGGACTTATTTAGTTTGAGACGCACATTTCAAACAATCACAAAACTTTTCAAACTAAAACTATTATAGGTGTCGCCAAATAACTTGATTTTTTAACAGAGAATGGGGGCGATTTGCACGTAAACCAACGAAGCAAAAAGACACAAATTTGCGCTCTGCGCAACCGGAAGCTCGTTCAAGATATTTGGCGATAATAATACAGACTTTGTGGTTTTTGATAGACCGACATGGGATTTTAAATAAACAGTGAAACGAAACCTTTTTTCAGATAGGTATATATTTTTTCAGAAGAAATTTCAGAAACTAAAATATTGAATATATTTCTATTAGAATTATTTATACTTTATTACTAGAAGGTAATAAATTAATGACGATCTTTTCAAATGTGTATGTATTTTTTATAAAATCCTAACTATTTTTACTCCTCACTACCCCAATGGGATAAAGTGGGAGTTATGATTCCGGAATTCAAATGTTTTTTTTTGTTGCAGGTTATTAACTAGTAGGTATTACATATGTTTAGATTGTTTTCTGAAAGTTTCATCAGAAAACAATCTTTGCTATATAATATATTATGTACGGCGTGTTTATTCAACAATATCGATTATAGACTAAAGTAGGTACTCAATCGATTATAGACTAAAGTAGGTACTCAATCGATTATAGACTAAAGTAGGTACTCAATCGATTATAGACTAAAGTAGGTACTCAATCGATTATAGACTAAAGTAGGTACTCAATCGATTATAGACTAAAGTAGGTACTCAATCGATTATAGACTAAAGTAGGTACTCAATCGATTATAGACTAAAGTAGGTACTCAATCGATTATAGACTAAAGTAGGTACTCAATCGATTATAGACTAAAGTAGGTACTCAATCGATTATAGACTAAAGTAGGTACTCAATCGATTCTTTTAAAATTTTGCATATTTGTATATCTAACATTCTTTAAGACCCCAATTGATTTTGAAGGATATATGATCAGTGCTTCTAATTTTTTTTTTAACTGACAAATTAATATTTCAAAGTGACTCCAAGATCAGGAAACTTAAAATTTCATATTTTTATAGCAGAGAAGTAAAATAAAAAGAAAAGAAAAAATATGTTAATACAATAATTTGTCTCAAAGGAACTGGAAAATACGATAAATACAATAATTTTTCTCAAAGAAATTGGAAAATACGAATAAATACAATAATTTGTCTCCAAGAAACTGGAAAATACGAATAAATACAATAATTTGTCTTCAAGAAACTTGAAAATACGAATAAATACAATAATTTGTCTCCAAGAAACTGGAAAATATGAATACGGAGTGCTTAGATATTGCCAATAGCGGAAGAAGTTGGTTGGCCCCTAGTACAAATTAACGCACCATATATTTTCTTTCTTTGGAAAGACGTATTCAAGATGATATCTGCTTCGATCGCAACTGTTCAATAGATAATTGTTTGTCTGATAAACAAAAATGTGCATTTATACTCTTTTTACAAACCGTAAGTAGAACATGTCGTGTTCGCTAAATAAGGTGTTTGGAGAAACATGAAATGATCAAACAGTTATTTTCCTTCCTGTGGCCGCATCACGCCATAAAGTAATTAATCACAATATATTATTTGTATATATATATATATGTATGTACATGTGTTAGGGGGTTGTTTTCCGGTAGACACAAGTGGGTAGTGACTACACCTACCCCATCACATATAAATTATTTATATTCGTAGTTTTGCGTTTAGTTTGCTATTTAACACCAAAATAGTGGTACCTACTTATACAAATTGTGTAGGTACTTCTACTTTTTTATAAAAAACAAGCCTCAATATCCATAGTAAATAATGGTCGCATGAAGGATATTTCTCAAAGATGAAATACTATTTTAAATTAATTTATTTCTGTTAATTATTTTTAATTTTAGTGAGATTCGTATACCGTAGGTAGACATGAAACTTTACTTACAATAGTAACATTAGCTGTTAATTTATCCATTTTTTTTCATATTGCCATTGGCAAAAAATTAAGTGAGTAAAAAAAACTCGGTTATGTTTTTAGCATGTGAGTAACATTTTGGATGATTTTAAATTCCAAAACAAGATGTGAATAATAAGTAGGTAGGTACTTTACAAAGTGATCATTTTGTGTTACATAGTTATCAGTTTTTGCTCACGATCTATCTTATCAGTTATTTGAAATTTGAAATTTTATTTCCCGGCGGATCGTATATATTCACGACGATTTCAGGTTGTTTTATCATTTTCGCGTTCAAATTGTAAATTTAACATATTTATTTAATAAATTTAAAATGTTTTAAGAATGCAAACTAACACTTTGAAGATTAAAGAACACTTTACACGGACGAGTTTTGCAACGGGCTTCAGGTTTTCAACGCGGTTTTTCATCGCGGTGGGGATTAAATAAAACGTGTTCTATTTTACAACGCGTTTTGTATCGTCTTTCGTAAAACAGAAATCTGTAAAATTATTCGTTGCCGACGAGTCAACATGGCTGTCGTGTGAGTTGTGTTTACTTTGACGTTCGCGGTGTCTTTTGTTTATTTGGCATCTCTCGATCAGATAACAATGTTTTAAAACAAAAAGAAATCAAATCGGGTCCAATTCAAGTCAAATGCCGGGTATTCAAAATGCAAAGTCAAACGAAAAAAACGAGAGAAAGATAAAACACTGTTGAATGAAACGCGGAACAAGCAAAAAAATAATATGTTGCCTTTTATCACATAAGTAAATGGCATATTTAACTTTTTCGTAATTGCAATAATAGGAGTAGCAAATAAAGGAGAAAATAATACTCCTATTGTGGATGCTGTTGAAAATCGGACCGCGTTGAAAACTTCGTTCGTGTGAAGAGTGTGAAGTGCGCTTAAAGCTCAATTGGTATAATAGTAGGTATTTAGTTAAAAAAAAAAAAAACACAAAGAGAAAGAAAAATAATAATAACACTGATCATAGTAATGAGGAAATGAAGGAGGATTTGGAAAATGTAGAAGGAATATTCAAGAAGTTTGTTTAGTTTACCTTATATTTGTATGAATTAAGATGACGTAACTGTATCACTTAGGCCATTCCATAGTCTAGCTGATTGTACTTGAAAACAAGACCTGAAAACTTCTCTATTGTGCATGGTGATAGTGTGGCATCTTCAGCAACATCGGGTAGATCGTGATTTGTAAGGATCACGACGTTATTTATTAAATATTGTGGTGAATGGGGGTTGTAAATAATCTAATTAAGTTGTGGTCGGTATGACAGTAGATTAATGTTACGACGATTATCTTCATATGTACCAGAAATCTTTCAAGCATTGCTCTGATATTTATCTACGTATACAAAATGATAAAAGAAAGATCATCGCAAAAATATAAGTAGGCAGAAATCTTTCAAGCATTGCTCTGATATTTATCTACGTATACAAAATGATACAATAAAGATCATCGCAAAAATATAAGTAGGCAGAAATCTTTCAAGCATTGCTCTGATATTTATCTACGTATACAAAATGATACAATAAAGATCATCGCAAAAATATAAGTAGGCAGAAATCTTTCAAGCATTGCTCTGATATTTATCTACGTATACAAAATGATACAATAAAGATCATCGCAAAAATATAAGTAGGCAGAAATCTTTCAAGCATTGCTCTGATATTTATCTACGTATACAAAATGATACAATAAAGATCATCGCAAAAATATAAGTAGGCAGAAAGCTTTCAAGCATTGCTCTGATATTTATCTACGTATACAAAATGATACAATAAAGATCATCGCAAAAATATAAGTAGGCAGAAATCTTTCAAGCATTGCTCTGATATTTATCTACGTATACAAAATGATACAATAAAGATCATCGCAAAAATATAAGTAGGCAGAAATCTTTCAAGCATTGCTCTGGTATTTATCTACGTATACAAAATGATACAATAAAGATCATCGCAAAAATATAAGTAGGCAGAAATCTTTCAAGCATTGCTCTGATATTTATCTACGTAGGTATACAAAATGATAAAAGAAAGATTATCGCAAAAATATAAATTCAATTTCTACCTCATATAATTTGTCAAAAAAATAAACAAGAATGTACACTTCATAATGTATTCAAGTGTTGGGGTATGAGAGAAAATTAATTGTGAGGCATAATATGAAATATATTTGGAAATATCACATGACAGGAGGTCGCAGGGTTGCAAAATAACACCGTCATACTGTCCCCAATCTTCTCATATTTTTGACCTTTCGGGATCGTCCTTCCCGATTAACCCCAAAAAACTGTAGGCATATTTAATGATGTAAGAAATTCTTTTTTTTTACTAAACCAATGCTTGGTATATAATATGACAGCAATGAAACATCTCGAAGTTTGTAAGTGATTGCCTGTCTTAAGACAAGCCCTGTAAGAATGTCTTTGATTTCCTTGCTTTCAAAATCTCTCTTCCTTCTACTTCTGAGATGTTAAAAAATACCTACAGATTATGCTTCGAGATATGATGTAACAACATCTCTACATACATAAAAACATTGTTTAGAAATGATCTTTAACATACATAGTACTTAGTTTTAAACATATTTTTTATTGGTTAAAAGCTTGTAACACCGTTATTTTATGTCAATGTCAAGTTGGTTTGTGAATTAACAAAGAATATTGAAAATAATAAAAACTTTCTTTTTGATATTTTGACAATTATTTTATTTTATTTTTACTTTACTTCACGCGCAACTAACAGGTACTATGTCAAATATTAATTTAACACGTACCCAATAACAAGTTGTCACATTCTGGAGACTTACGATATTAATCGTCTCACAGATCCAGACTGAAAACACAATTAAAAAACTGTGTCTCCACCGGGAATCGAAACCGGGACCTTTAGATCAGCAGTCAGATGCCTAACCAACTGAACCACGAAGGCCGACAAACTATGGAAATGCATTATTTTTAACGAAAACACTATTATATATTCAAAGAGTTATGTTTTGAAAGTATTCGAGCGCATTTGTTTTCCGTTAATTTCTCAACAACTATCATATACTTAGTGAGTACATAATGTTAATGTGTTTCATTTATTGTTTTTGTGGCCTTTGTATAGTATTAATTATATATTTATCAATTTATTTCAAAGAAAAGTATGAATATGTGTGTGCTATTATTTAAAAAAAAAATGTATTCACTTTAGGCATCCTGTACACAGTTAATCTGGATCACGATCAAAATCAATGATCGTGATCCAGATTGACTGCGTATGGACCGCAGTATCGTATTAATCTGGATCGTGATAATTGATTTTGATGACTGATCGCGATCCAGATTGACTGTGTACGGGCTGGGCTGTCTTATAGCTCAAACTCCGAATCGAATTATATTCATGTCATATGAACTGACTTAGAATTGATTTTATACACAACACTTCATAAAAATGTATTCTAGGGTTGTTTACCTTTCAAGAAGAAAAACAGTGTATATATATATATATATATATATATATATATATATATATATATATATATATATATATATATATATATATATATATATATATATATATATATATATATATATATATATATATATATATATATATATATATATATATATATATATATATATATATATATATATATATATATATATATATATATATATATATATATATATATATATATATATATATATATATATATATATATATATATATACATATATATATATATATATATATATATATATATATATATATATATATATATATATATATATATATATATATATATATATATATATATAATATATATATATATATATATATATATATATATATATATATATATATATATATATATATATATATATATATATATATATATATATATATATATATATATATATATATATATATATATATATATATATATATATATATATATATATATATATATATATATATATATATATATATATATATATATATATATATTATATATATATATATATATATATATATATATATATATATATATATATATATATATATATATATATATATATATATATATATATATATATATATATATATATATATATATATGTTATAATATTTTTATCTCGGTTTTCCCGTGTCAGTAGGTCTTGCCTAAGACCATTTGTCTTCCGACGTTTCGCCTGAATATCACCAGGCATTTTCAAGGACTTAACGAAAAGCACGCGCGCGACACACGTCTACTCACACCGAAAGCTCACCGTCAAGTCAAGAAAAGCGCGCGTGCTTTTCGTTAAGTCCTTGAAAATGCCTGGTGATATTCAGGCGAAACGTCGGAAGACAAATGGTCTTAGGCAAGACCTACTGACACGGGAAAACCGAGATAAAAATATTATAACATATTTCACCCGTGAAAACATCAAATATAACATATATATATATATATATATATATATATATATATATATATATATATATATATATATATATATATATATATATATATATATATATATATATATATATATATATATATATATATATATAATATATATATATATATATATATATATATATATATAATATATATATATATATATATATATATATATATATATATATATATATATATATATATATATATATATATATATACTATATATACATATATATATATATATATATATATAATATATATATATATATATATATATATATATATATATATATATATATATATATATATATATATATATATATATATATATATATTTTTTTTTTTTTTTATTTTATTTATTTTGGATATCCAACAGTACAGTAGAGCATAATGATATTAAATACAATGAAAAAAAAAACAAGTAAATGTAGACTACAGTACATAATAATAGGACATCAAATCAAATAATTTTAAAAGCTTAACATACAATTTACGAAAAATGAGAAAAAAACAAAATTATAGGAACACACCTGAAACATACAGGGAATAGTACAGAGAGGATTGTATGTATTCTAGAATCATAACATGGGATTCTAACTCGCTTAAGGATCAACGAAGAAGGTGTTGCAACCATTATGGTGACACATAAATAATACATTCATGCATATACTAGAGAGTGGAATTTTGAGTTATGTTATCAGTGCAAAGTTGGCGCTTTATCGCAATTTTGAACGAGTGTAGAGATTGAGTATGAAAAAAGTCAATGTTATTGAGCAGGTTGTTAAAATTGGAGGTGGCCCGGTTAGTAAAGAAATTTTTCCTAAGATTAGTTTTAGAGTGTGAAATAGAAAAAGTAGGTTTTGATCTGACATTGCGGTTTGGAATGTGAAGTGAGATATTTTCTAATAAATTTGGACAATCAATGATGTTATGAAATAGTTTAAACAAAAATAGTGAGTCTGCAGTTATTCGTCTAGATGATAGTGATGGTAAATTAAATTTTGATTCAGCTAAGTACACGTTATTTATATGATTATGCGGGCCCATTAGTTCCCGACAGCCAGATTTATAGATGAGGTGTTTGAGGAAGCGTTTTTGTACACTATCCAGTCTATTTATGTACTTAAGATACATCGGGTTCCAAATTTGCGATCCGTACTCCAGATGACTTCTTACCATAGATGTATATAGAATTTTGAGGCATTCAATATTTGAAAAAGGTTTACAGTTCCTGATGATGAAGCCCAACATTTTATTGGCTTTTTTACTTATATTATTCATGTGATCGTCAAATGACAGTTTACTATCCATAATAATTCCTAGGTCTTTCACCGATTCTTTTCTAGGTATAGGGGAATTATTAAGTTTATAGGAAAAGAAGATTTTATTCTTTTTTTTTGTAAACGTGATAATTTGACATTTTTGTGGATTTAAGTTAAGAGAATTTATTTTACAGTATGTTTGAAGATGCTCTAGATCCTGTTGAAATTTACGGCAGTCTTGAACACTATTTATTTTTGTATAGAGCTTCATGTCATCTGCATATATTATTACTTTGACAAATTTGAAACAAGAGGTGATGTCGTTTACATATATATTAAAAAGGATAGGGGCCAGCAGTGTGCCCTGTGGAACGCCGCATGGAGTGGTAATCCAATTAGATGTATAGCCACCGGTCACAACTGCCTGAGATCTATTGCGGATATATGAAGTGAGCCATCTTAGAAGATCTCCATGGAAGCCAAATTTTTTTAATTTTTGAATTAAGATATGATGATTCAACAGATCAAACGCCTTGCTGTAATCCGTGTACACAGCATCGACTTGGATATTTTTATCAATTGCGTTTGTCACAAAGTTAGTGAATTCCAGCAAATTGCTGGTGGTGGATCGACCCGGAATAAAACCATGTTGATCAGTGGAGATATTGCGTTTAACAAAGGGAATTATTTGATCATAAACAATTTTTTCAAAGACTTTACTTATTATATTGGTTTTAGATATGGGTCGGTAATTTTTTACATCAGAACGGTTGCCAGATTTAAAATTGGAGAAATAAAAGCAGTCTTCCATTTATTCGGCATAATTCCACTGTTGAATGATAGCTGGAATAGGTACTTCAAAGGGTATGCAAGTATTTCGGCACACTTATATATATATATATATATATATATATATATATATATATATATTATATATATATATATATATATATATATATATATATATATATATATATATATATATATATATATATATATATATATATATATATATATATATATATATATATATATATATATATATATATATATATATATATATATATATATATATATATATATATATATATATATATATATATATATATAATGATAAATTACATGGTACTTACAAAAGAGTAGATGGTATGGTTCAAGTAATAAGTTTTCTAAAACATGTTGCATGTAACACATGAGATCCAACTGTCGATAGAGATAGTATGTATAGTTGAAGAATAAACTATACCAAACTATAATCCCATAAATACAAATTATTTAATATTTTAAGATATTTGATTTTCTATACAACACATGTACCTACATATGTATGTATGTCAAGATAGGATAGTATGGAGGTCAGTCCTTTGATCCTACCCAGAATATGAAAACAGAATAATGGTATGTATGTATGTTTGGAGATTAGTATCAAACAATTAAGTCTTCTTAGATATAGTGTGTAGGCGATTGCCATACAAATTGTATGAAGTAATGTCGTCACTAAATTCAATTTTTATAAAAATTATTAAAAAAATTTTGAGATGTGCTAATACAATGTTAATATTTTTTATATAAAATTAAATTGTCTAGTTGGGGTGTTTCGGGTTTTTTTTGATATTTTTAAAAAATTTGGAAATATAGGCAGTTAAACTCATAAATTTATCATAAAAAAAATATTTTTCTTAATAAAAATGTTTGAGAAACCCTGGATTTTTTAAAAAAAAACTCATTTGAGATTTTGTATTTGTCTATGTTGATAACAAATTTCAGCGTTCTAGCTTTTATGGTTTCTGAGATATATGGAAAAATAAAACAAAATTTCAAAAGTTGATAACCCCTGACTGAAACAAAAATTCACACTTCTGAGTATAAAAGTTTTGTAGGCCTATAACTTTTTATATATTCTAAAAATTTGGGCTTTGTAAATTGAGCGGATCAAAAGTTATAAGGGGGGGACGGACACACACACACACCACACACACACACACCCACACACAGACACACACACAAAACTCACATAAAATGTTCTACTCCGAATTCTGAGTAAATCCATGTATGGGAACATATATGTTGCGAGGCCTCTAGTTGGTGTTATTAGCATGCAAAAAGTCCACTACACCTTACAAAATTTTCCTTCGTACACGCATCTTGGCTTAATAATGTCGATTTATTAAGAGAATTGAATTTTCATGAACGAATCGACAATTGGAAAAATCTACGTACGAAAAACAGTCTTCTAATAACTAATACGTTTGGAGAAACGCTGAAATAATTTCACACCAACATCGGAAGGCCGTTTTAAATAAAAATGAAGGTTAAAATAATAATTACATGAAAAACTAAAACCCTCAAAGTTCATTTTAATGGTAATTTAATCAATAAACAATTTAAGGTAACTTTGCCTACAAAACATGATAAGTATGTAATATAGTATTGAACAAAACTCTAATTGTATTTTAAAGCGAATACTTTCAAACCAAAGTTATGAAATCAATCTATTATTATTTTTCGGCAATGCTTGTTTCTTTGGTAAATATGTTATTGATGAAATATAGTGTATCGGGGCTGCTAAATATTATTTTGAGGGAACAAGGGTTGGCTCATTCTAAGAAATATTTTTTTATACGAAATTAAATAAAAAAATTTCCTCCTAATAACTCAAAACAATGAAATATTTTGCTATGAAAATAACAACATGCAGGTTTTAAAAAAGGTAGAATATTTTATTTTATTTTTTTAATATTTTAAATTATTGAATGAATGCAAAGGATGGGTGGTGGCAGAGCGGTTAGCAGGCTGGATTAGTAACCCAGTGGTCGCGAGTTCGAATCCTGCCACGACCAATTTCGTTCACCTGCAGCACAAGCATTTATATATGAGGATGTATATTTGCTTGTTTCAAGGACATTTTTAAAAGGTAGATTTATGAACCAATAAGTAAAATACATACAGACATAAGTTAAATAAAAAAAATATGTATATATAAAACAAAAAAGGAAGATAAAAATAAGAACCCAGAAGTTATTTGACCTTTAGAAGTTCCTTTTTATATTCGCATATTGAATAACAAAAGATATCAATAGAGCTAAACTCATTACCAAGTCTATGTAATATCTGCCCCCCCTAGACAACGTGTCATTTAACTCAAGAAAATAAAACTCAATGTATGGAAGTGACAGTTGCCAGTCACGTGACAACTGTCACTTCCATACATTGAGTTATCTTTTCTTGAGCTAAATTTGCGGGTGCCGTCCCTGGTCACACGCAGTACCGCGCCATTTTATTGTCACACTAACACTAGCGTATACCGGGCTAATTCAACCATGCAAAGACTGCATAGTTTGGGGAACCAGTATGCACAATACACAGATATATTTAATGACTCGATCGGTATCTATAGAAGTTGCCTATACACTGCACTTGTTAATGAGACCAAACATTAGATTATTTTGTCGGTTTTTAAACTACTTTTCACATTTCTTTTTTCCTGTATTAATTTTTGCATGTATGTTTACTTTTTTTCATATTTTTAACATGTTCTTCATTGTTTATTTACATATTTTTGCATGCTTTTTGTTTATTTTTTTGCATATTTTTTTTACATGTTTTATACATGTTTTTCACATATTTTTTACATGCAAACAAAAAAAAAAATACATATATATATATTTTTTTTTTGTTTGCGTTTTTTGTTTATTTTTTACATATTTTTTACATATTTGTTACATGATTTTCATTATTTTTTACATGTTTTTTGTTTATTTTTTTACATATTTTTACATGTTTTTTGTTTATTTTTTTTACACATTTTTGAATGTTTCTCGCATGTTTTTTTTACATATTTTTTTTTAAATGTTTTTCATTATTTTTTCATATTTTTTTTAAATGTTTTTCATTATTTTTTACATATTTTTACATGTTTTCACCTTTTTTATATTGTTATTAATTTTTTATTTTCATTTTGTATATTTGTTTGTTTTTATTTGTTTTTTTTTTAATTCTGTTGTTTTTAATATATTATGTATACTTGTATGTGTAAAAGGTTATCAAACCGTAAATTGAAATAAAATAAAATTTAAAATAAATGACACGTTGTCTACAGTAGCTGAATGGAGGAGTGAATATAATTATTATTACTAGATTTTACAACATAAAATAGTGATACCTGTGTTATCAATTGAGTTTAATGTAAATCGTTCACAAGGTGGAAGTTCTCGATGAAGATTCTTAGAAATGTAAAAAAAATAAACATACCTAATACAATATTACGTAAAGCAGGCTTCCACGTATCGTGCTTCATGGATACCCCTACTTTCCAGGACACAAATACAGTGGCACAAACAGGTTCTTCAGATCTGTAGATCTGTATAAGAATAAATTTTATAATGCAGGTAATAAGTTTAAACGAAAGAGCTTGAGCGTTTTTGATGTTCAAATCACTATTTCGATGATATGGGCCTAATCAGTCGAAACAAAATTTCGATGGTCACACCACCATTTCGATGATATGGGCCTAATCAGTCGAAAAAAAAATTCGATGGTCACACCACCATTTCGATGATATGGGCCTAATCAGTCGAAACAAAATTTCGATGGTCACACCACCATTTCGATGAAATGGGCCCAATCAGCCGAAACAAAATATTTTATATCCCCACCAAACAAATATTGAGCATTCTAAGGGCATATAATGGGGACATGTGATTTCGCAATTTTTGAGATTATTTTTTTAATTGAAAATTATCAACAAGTATAAAGCTGAAATTGTATTCTGAAAGTTTCATAACAATGTGTGTGCTGTGTACTATGTACGGCGTATTTATTATAATCTATCGATTATAGACTAAAGTACTTATTCGATTTTTTTCAAATTTTGCGAATTCGTATATCTGATACTTGCTTAGATCCCATTAGATTTTGAAGGATATCTGAATTGTGCATCTCAATTTTTTTAACTGTCAAATATTTTAAAGTGACCCCAAGCTCAGGAAAATTAAAATTTGATATTATTGTTTTAAAATTGCTAAAAAGGCACATCACTTTCATTGAAGAATTAACAAGTCTTCGTAATAAAATTCATAGTCATTTCACGAAAATACTGTAAAGTTTGCATACAATTTGAATACCTTGTGGAGTGACTTGGTACCGAGGAGTATCAACTCTTTTTATGAGCCCCTGTATTGTTGATGCTACATTTAAAATTTTTGCCGTTTCTTTAGTGTTGACATTTGGACGTGGGTTTTTGAAACATTAAATTTTAATAAATGAACTATTCAGTATTCATGTGCCTACTAGAAATTCATGATACAGATCCAAAATCATTAGCGAAAATGTTTGTATAGACTACCAATTAAATAATCATAGCAACTAAATCAATAAATAATTAATTGAGGGGTATTATTCAGTGTTATGTTGGGTAAGTAGCTGTCATTAGTAACATGTTAGCCTTTGTTCCGTATCATAATAGATATTACCTGGTAGCAGTAAAAACTTTAGAGTACCTATCGATTACTTACTACGTTATTACCCACATACTTAGCCAATACCTTTAATATTACATCAGATTGGTACCAGTCGAATCGTTATTATAGAGCAAAACACAATAATATCTATAGTATATTTAAGGCTAGCGTCTATATAAGCGCACCAGACGGATCGGACGGACGGAGCGCATCAGACGGTTTTGTTTATGGCAGTGCGTCAAGAGACGCGAACCAATCGGATTGTCGACAAAACTCACATTGATATAAGTATACATACATCCTCGTTGGTAAGCCGTTGGTTTATGTGCGGGCGTCCTGGGTTCGATTCCCAGCAGAGGAGAAATTTATTTAAATTTATTTCTCACGCAAATATTGCTTCTCTGGGCTGGAAACACTGGTTAGTTGGAAGAAATTGCCATACGGCAATAAACTCGCCACTTGCGCATGGTGCAAGGAAGTGTTCATTATTATTATTATTATTATCCTCATACATTCCCTAAACTAAGCATAAATGCTTATATATAGGTGAACGAAACATGGTCGTGGCAGGAATCGAACTCGCGACCACTGGATTATGTACTTACCCAGCACGCTAACCGCTCTGCCACCATTCATCTGAATTTTGATTTGTTCACAATATTCCATACTAAATGCAAGTACAATTTTTTTTGTCGACTTGTAATCGCATGCTCAACGTACATGATTTTATTTAATGAAAATAAAAATTAACTTTTCTAGGATATACCTAATATCCTAATGCCAGATTTCATCTAAAATCTTTCAGCCGTTTAACAACATAAGTCATTAAATATAGTTTGAAACAGAAATTTTAATGACAATTTCCATAAAAAAGACAATATGACACCACCATAGAAAATGCACCAACAACAATGACAAATTAATTGCATATACTCAAACATTGGATTATTTCCATGTCGGGAGTCAAATATTTTTATTGACAATAACATCTCGATAGAGACGAAGTTGGGATATTATAGAAGAACCAGGAACTCAGGTACCTACAGGGCTTACGACCTGTCATCGGCTGGTTTGCGTGATCACTTAATGCGCTTGCGAAACGTTCACCAATTATGCCTTTATTGAGTTCCCTTATCAATGTAATTTTTGAAAGTCCTATTTATTTGAATAATATATAGAACTTTCACCTGAATAATACGAAATTATACTATTGCCATCTATGAAGTAACGAAGAAAATTTTTTCATACCATCTATTGAGATATTAGTTTATTTGTAAACAATGAAAGCAACAGTCCTTATAAATGAGGTGACGGTGTCTCCCACAGATGTCACCTCTGAACTGCGCCAGAAATATTATTTTTGCCTCTCCGAGCAACGCCGTCGGTATTCCGATGTCGATCAGTGGACGCACTTGTATGAATTCCTATACAAATAATTCTAAAATCCGTCCGATGTGCTCCGTCCGCTGCGCCTGTATGGACGCAAGCCTTTAATGTTTAAGTCTGTATACAGTTTGTCATAATATCATTCAATTCTAGTTCAAGTTGTGTTCGTTTGAATTTTTTATTGGATTAGTTTATTTTGATCTGATCCATCTATATTTTTTGTCGAATCTATGTAGAATAGTCTGTTGATAAAGATTCATTTAAGTCCTTTAAAAAGAAAAATTCTGATATTATATATTCTACGATTTTAACTTATATTTCTTCGTCTTCTTTTCAGCTTATATGGCATTCCACCCAATCATTAGGATGATTTCTGCCAGTATAAAAATGTTGTTAAATTATTTTGAGAGTTAAGGTTATTGCATTATAGATTGAATCCATTATGGTGACAGGATAGGCTCCAAGGTACTCTTTGGATGCCTTGTACTCTTAAAAGTTACGTCTTCAACAAAAATATAATTTTTTATTCTCTCATTATTTTTTTTAATTATCAATGTTTAATTCAGATTTTTCTATCCATAACTTAAAACTAATAAGGCTTACAAACATGAATGTTTTTTTTAAATGATAGGTATTATATAAATGTAAAAATTGGCTTGATACGTTTTCACACAATGTTCTTACATTTTTGTAAAATCAAATAAACCATAGTATTTTATGTAATTCAAATTCACAAACTCGGGCGCACACGATTGTAATCTTTAAGGACGTACATTGTCGTACAATATTTTCAAATTTAGCATTTGACCAGCCTACATTGCCTTACCTTCCCCTATAAAGCGAAGAAATTTTGCTATGTATGGAAATAAATATGCAGGGAATTAAATAACATATTGATTGATAGTGGAGTTTTAAGTGTGTAGTACAAATCATGTTTGGTTTAGATTGGGTATTCAAAAAACACATGGACCAGAGTCTCAACGTGGGTTATGCCTTGCATGTATCTTGTAGAGGTGAATGCTAATAAGTCAGTGTCTTATCTGATGCGACATCTTTTATTTATATTTTATTATATAATATTATCAATAGGAATTGCCATTGCTGGATTCCGCATACAGCAATTCAGCTGGATCCAGCGCATTTTTTGGCTTGCTGGATTCATCCCAATAGTCCATGTTGTTTTAGTAAAACATTAAGGCTGGATTTTTTAAACAGTGTTTAAAATAAAAGTTTAAATACTTTGATTCATAAAATTGTGCAACACTTTTGATTGATACATTGAAATGTTATGCCGTCAAAAGCCTATTTATTTAACAATTTTATGAAATCAAAGTATTAAACTATACTTTTTCTTAATATTTGCTGAAACAATCCGGCCAATTTCATGTCAAATTGAAACAACTCTTATAAATGTTATCATTTTACACGACACAATTAATTAGAGATATGACTTTTATACTATTTTCAATGACTGAATATACTTTACATATAAAATATAGTTGAATATATAAGTTTTCATTAAAAATCCGAAAATCACTGAGTCCTCGCTGGATCCAGAATTTATTTTGAATATCCGCAAAAATAATGCTGTTGCTAAGAACCTAGAATTAAACCCACACAAAAATGACCTTATAAGTCTGGCGCAATTCAGGGGTGACTTCTATGCGAAAAATGCATTTGTCACCTCAGGTATAAGAATTGTTACTCTCATTATTTACAAAAAACCAATTCTCTCAATAGATGGCGTTACAACAAAAATAAATAAAAAAAAAAAAATAATAATAAGAATGTTGTTCATAATTTCACACATAGATGGCTGTAGTAAAAATTCCTTATTTTCAAGCGAAAAGAATTTCAGTACCTATTACAATATATAGAACTTTCAAAATTGAATTGATAGGGATCTCATTAAAAAGGCATAATTGGTGAACGTTGCGCAAGCGCATAAAGTGATCACGTAAACCACCCGATAACAGGTCGTAAGCCCTGTAGGTGCCTTGATTTCCTGGTTCTCCTATAGTAAATATTCCAACTTCGTCTCTATTGAGATAATTAAAAATCTGTTAAAAAATACCTTTGACTCCCGACAGGGAAAAAAATCCAATGCTTGAGCATATGCAATAATAAAAATATTCGATTAAACCCAGTTTATTTGAATTTTATTTAATACGATTTAAAGTTGGCTCGTTTCTCAGTCAAACATGGTTATAGTAAAAAAAAACTTTTTTTGACTAAAAATGTACCTACAGTCGTCACAAATAAAATAATATTCTTCAGAATTATAAATCAGTTCACATTAAACTCATTCCAATGACTCGTCTGACCAAGAGATAATAAATTTGGACAGATACGTATCTGTAAAGAAGTCAGTGGTATTAAATTTTGAAAAAAAAAAATTAAGGTTTTATGTAAAGCAAGCAGAGAAATCTTTACTTTCATATTAAAGATATGTTTAAAAAATGGTGATGAATACAATATCATTCTCACAGTCATCATGGTTGCAAAGAGATCATAAGAAGGGGACTTTTCTGGCTCTAAAACATGTGGACCAGTCTGGGGAATGAGGATGAGGTTTTTTGCACAGCCCAAGACAGAGAGGCTCTCTCCCATGTGATTGACAACCTTGAAGGAACCTGATACGACATAAGGAGAAGAAGAACAATGAATATTTGTTTCTATATACATAGATTTTCATTTAACTCCAAAAAATCTGTAAGCATTTGATCTTTCCTGAGTATCTTTTGTTGATAAAACATGTATAGTATATCTTTATGTGACTTATTACTCCAAGTATTGAACGACCTTAAAATGAGTAGGTACTTAGTAGTCCAGTGACATTTTCCTGATACATAATTTTAGTATAGGTACAAATGGTGACATTTGATGTTCCCTTCAAGACATAGAGGCATATAACTTCGTTTTGTTTTACATATAGGTACGTTAAATAATCATAATTAAACATCAATCTACACACGACAATAGTAGACACTAGAGCTTAGAACTAAAATACAAATTTTTAGTGATCTACTTATTATTGTCACTATAAATATGATGCTATAAAAGGTAAATAAATAATTATAGTAATAATTTTTGCCGTTTTACGTATAAACGAAAACTATATATAGTAACTGGTAATAGAGCGTGATTGTATTGTATAGTAGGTAAATATTTTATTTAGATGTAAAAAAATACAATTTTTTACATCTAGTATAAACAAAAATGTAATAAAATAAACAAATCAAATCAAATCAACATCGGATGATTACATGAACACCCAAAAAAGACACGTTTACTTATAAAAGGTGACTATCTTTATTACACCTTTATTTAGCAGACTTCAAGTTAGACTGACGCGTCATACCAAATATTTAAAAATGGCGGATATTTCACAAATTACATATGATCCGACGCATATTTGGGATTGACATAAAAATTTAATCATTATAACCGTAATGTAATCGTATTTAAATTGTCTCAACACGGCACAACGCGGTGTTTATTTTAATTTTTCGATGTCAGTTATCCAAAGATTACATGCAATTATCTATTTTTTGACATCTGTGAAGCCAATGCAGCCATTTTAAAAATGAGGGTGTTTGTAAACAATACGGTGAACTAGTTAGTCACATTTTAGTATACGTATATAAGCTTTTTTAATACCGATCTTAGCTATTTTAGTTGTGATTATCTTAGCTATTGTAGTTGCGCGTTTAGAAAGCTTTTAACGAAGTAGTATAGTATTGTAAGTAAGACCGTAATATTATAATAGTATTATATAATATTTTTTATGGTCTATTTGATGTTCGCACACCTTGGGTTCATATTCCCGTTATATAGATACCCAACTCGTACCAATATCATAATGCGTAATATCTCTATGTGATTATAAAATAAATGGAATATTCCAGAAGTGTGGTTCCGGTACAACTAAGGTGGCTAAGTTATGATGTGCTACCAAATGGAAAAGATAATATGTTTTTCCTTCAATATATTCTACTTAGATTCTCCCCTTTCTCACACCTCGCAGAATAATACTATATTTATGAAGAGAATGAAATCAGAGAGGAATATTGTAAGTATTTGAATGTACAGGTAAATTTTTTTCTTAGCCATTATTACAGAATGTGTGCGAAATACAAGAAGAAAAAAAAAACAAATTAGATCTGTCTGCATTGAATAATGTATTATTATCATTTTGCAATGCATTATTTTTCCACACACTCTTGACACCTTCATTACTGTTTCGGTTTTTTTTTAATTACATAATAAATATTCATTTTGAAATAGATGGGAAAATAATGTATTTTTTTGACAATGACGGCGGCATTTGGTTTTTTAGAATTTGCTCTTTAAATTATAAATAAACACAACCCCACTACGGTCTTTTCAACTAGTAATAACGTTTCCACCGTTTGAAACGTTTGTCCTGTTTATTATGAATACCTTATTTAAAAGTAAAACAGTACCTATGATTATTTTAAGAAATGATCCATTTGAAAACAAAGAAACAATCCAAGAATTATTGAAAATACCAAATAAAAAGAAATTAAGACTTATTCACTATTTTTCTTTGAACGTAAGCCACATTTTGAATGTATATACAAAAATATACAAGTAGGTACGATTTTCATTTTTACAATAACCTACAAAGATAAATGTACCAGTCATCTTCTTCTACTTCTTGCCTATTACAAATGGTCATTTTCCTATTTGTGAATATCCTGAGTGGAATATCCTGGGAGGAGATAGATGATTTTTACGCGATGTATTTCACTGAGAGAAAAATATTGATTAAATAACCATAATTCCATTTGAAAATCAAGAATGGAGATTTTTCAGACAGAATTCAGATTTTTGTATCAATACTGAATAAAATATTATCGCTACTCCCACCACCTTCCGCTCTGCATATGGAGACTGTAAAAGACCCCTTCACAGAAATGAACGACAGAAAAAATGCATAGCACGAAAAGTAACTCGTGGAGTCCTCTAAATTCGCAATCTCGGCACCATAGTGTAAAAGAACAATTAACGTATGTGAATGGAAGATTCACACTCATGGAAATCAGATCTATTTAAATAAAAAACATCATGTCTCATAACAAGCTAAAATTAAACCCAACAAAAACAGAGTTTATGTGGGTAGCTTCACCACGGCGACAGCACCTCATTGAAAGTACTCCTATTAACATCAACGGAGAAAAACTCTTGCCGTCTGCAAGTGTCAAGTTTTTGGGTGTACACTTAGACAATAAGTTGTCTCTTGACCTGCAAATCTCTAAAACAGTCAGTTCATGCTTTTTCCAACTAAGACAACTGAAAAACATTCGTCGAAGCCTGCCCAAAAATGAGACAAAAACACTTATAAATGCTTTCGTTGTGTCTCGGCTAGATTACTGTAATGGCATCTATGATGGATTGCCCAAGTATCAGCTCGATAGATTACAGATGGTGTTTAATGCAGCGGCAAGGCTCATTTATGGAGCGGAAAAACGATGTCACATAACTCCACTACTTAACGAATTGCATTGGTTGAAGTGTCCAGAGCGAGTTGACTACAAAATCTGCTTAACGGTGTTTAATGCTTTAAATAACCTAGCACCACAATACATACAAGAGCTGTGTCAGAGAAAAGATCTCTCTGGGAGGCATCTCACACTTAGGTCTTCTGGATCACAGAGTACCAACTCCCTAAAGGAGTTGGACAGAGCCAATAAAGCGGCTTACTATGATCGATGCTTTGGTGTGAGTGGTCCTATAAAGTGGAATAAATTGCCTCTAGATGTCCGCAGTGCAAATAGTAAGAGTACTTTCTCTAAAGGACTGAAAACAGTTTTGTTTCGTAGAGCAATATAATATCTATCTAAATAACAGCGCCCTTGGAATGATCTTGAATCATTAAACGGCGCTATACAAATTATTATTATTATTATTATTATATTATCAGTAATAAAAGTTTATCTATTAATGACCGTATTGTTTGGCTATGTGCACAAAACATTTCAATGCACAGAACCAAATGTTTTGTAGTCACTAGTTCGGTTAATTTTTTCGCAGTGTTGAATGTGTATGTGAATGTTTTGAATAAAAAGTAGTGCAAACAGTGTGAAGATACATATTTGTTAGTTTATCCTCTATCTTGTGACAAATCTGAGTTGCGGAGAGAAAGAACACCGACGAATAGGTCTGATTATATTCCGACAGAAGGAAGCCGATAATGGAATTCGTTTCTAACAATTTTCCATTAAAACCTAAGCAATCTTTCTTCGGTAAAGTCGATTGATAGATTGCTGACGATCAATATACACGGATTACTTTAGTGCTATTTTTCTTTCAGCCTTGGGTAATGTGGAAAATAACACAAGTAGCTACCCATTCGTATTTTTGACGTGTTGAGATTTAGCATATTTTCACATTGAGATGGATTCCTATACAGTTATTTGACGATATTTTATATGTTAAAGAAAGTCATACAAAAGTAGAGAAAGAATGGCTCGAGTAATAAGACGAGTATTTATGATCCAGCGGAATGGAAGTCCTGATAAGGATATCGAAAGAAGAGTTATGGTACTTAGACCAGTTATGAATTATCGAAACATAAAAAATAATGCCAAAGTTGCCATTTAACGCAATAGTAGTGCCAACACTGACGTATGCAAGTGAAACTTGGAAGTGGCAGAGGTGACACAAAAGCAGAATAAATGCAGTTGAATGAGATCGCTTAAAATAATTTATAACAGAGCAGTGTATGACAGGATATGAAATGAAGGCACAAGGAAAGAATGTATGATGAATAAAGATAAGGGGTAGAGGACATAATTTTCTGAACGTCCCCCATTCCAGAACGTATGTAGTGGCCCGCAGCACTCTGGTGCGTATGATGGAAAAATTGAACTCACTCTCGGACGAGGTAGATATTTTCCATTGGAATATAAGGCGCTTTAAATCGTACCTTAAACAGAGATAGCCGTCATCGAACCGCATATCACACTATAATTGGCAGCAGCTGTCGTGTGATTATGGAAAAAAAAATATAATTAACAGAATGAAAGTTAACACATTGAGATAGTTTGGCCACTTGAGATGAATGAACGAAGACCGCCTCACGAAGAAAATATACAAAGCTGACAAGAACGGAATAAGAGGTCGGGAGTCCATGTGAACGATATTCTGAAAGACGGAAATATAAGAAGAGTGGACAGCAGATGAACTTTTATAAGACGATGTATAAATTTTAACGAGGCGATGATAGAAAAATGTGTTGTTCGTTTCTCTCTGTCTACTCCGTGAGGGTCATGACGTGATGGTGTATATGTATGAAAGAAACAACGAAGACATATTTGGGAATGATATTTATTTTTTTAAATGAAAGAATATGTCCTTGTTACAAGTACATATTATACACCCTCATACATTCCCTAAATATATAGCTATAGGTGAACGACATCGGTCGTGGCATGGTTCGAACTCGCGACCACTGGATTACTAATCCAGCACGTTAACCAATCTGCCACCACCATCTAAATGTATTTATTGTATGTATAGGGGATGGGTTTTAATTATAAGATTGTTGCGATTAATTAGTTTAAAGGAATTTTATCAGAAGACTATTTGCGTGTTCATAAGTATAGTCAAAACACATCTCACTATATTAGATACACTACAGACAATAAATAATTTATATAATGAAAGATAGTACTCACTCTGATAAGTATTTATTTCAATCACAGAATAATAATAGTATAGAATACTCTTTAGCCTGCAGTAAACGCGACTGCTTTATGTTGACTAATTTGGTCAACATTTTGCTACGAGCATTCAGTAATCATTTGGCCGTCTGCGTGATACGTTCTCTAAATAGGGAATTTTTTAACTGCTTGCAAAATTATTTACACAGTCATAACGAGTAGTACTATTCGAACAATGTCTACCAGCAGAGTCATACATATATTGATACGAGCCGGCCAATAAAACGGCTTCACTTTTTCAGCGCGTTATTGTATGGGAATGAGTATTCTATAGTTTTATTATTATTCTATGATTTCAATTAAGGTTTTATAATTTAGTCGTTTAATAATTATGATATTTAATTAATACAGAATAAGAATGTCGAGGAGAATTCGAGATACGCCAAGCCACGGTACTAGAGATAATCCCGAATACTTAGCATAGGTGGGGACAACTGTGTATACCTTCTGCTTGCATTGATAGCAATGATATGTAAATTAGAGACGTGCGGACGTTAAAGGGATGTTCCGTATTTATTGGTTTTATGAAATCATTCCTTCATTTTCTAGGAGTATATTTAATATATATTGATATGGTTTGCTGTGAAGTGCCGGCTTTGAATAGTGGTTCTGCGATTTTCTATTATCATCGTTTTCGGGTGTCCTGCAAGAGCCGGGTGATTGAAAATACAATAGACAAAATAGCACCTAACATGATTCAGCAATGAGGTTCACCATCTATTCTGAATTTTGTCTTTGTAGATGACACGAGACTGGTGTGTGGGGTTATGTCATGCTTCCATCTATTTAGTTATGCACACCAGCTCACTTGCCACTGGTTATCACACATCGTGAGATATGGCGTGATGATATGAATTAATGTAATGATCACTAAAATGACTATTTTTTGAATTGTACTGTTACCTACACTATCACATTATATTTTAGAAATCAGTTAGAAGAATGTAATTTTGAAATTAAAGTGTGATAACTTAGAAAAAAACGAGTTCTAAGAGATTCGAATTCTAAGGTTACAGTCGTATTTATTCATTTATATTTTTGATGCCCAATTCAAGCTTTATTAAACTATTTGTTTTTCCATTCTTTTTATTGTAAATGATTTAATAAACAAGATAATGTCGTTGACTGGTGGAAATTGCCTGCGGGCAATAAGTCCGCCACAAAATCTTAAAAATATTTTTGCTTAATAAACGTATATTATTATTATTTCTTTGAATTAAATATTATTGTTGAATATTTGGCTTCAGAACTAATCATTCCCTCATCAGGCTACACAACAAATGTGGTAAAAGTAGAAAGATACAAAATTCGTTGTAAATTTTAATTTAATATCATAGCTATCTAAGTCTTAAAAAAACAATAACAACTGCTCAATATATAGAGCGGTTATTTTGGTTAGTGTTAAGTCGTTTCACATATCTAATAGTTCATACCATAAAGGTCTCAAAATATATAGTAGTTTGCCACCAAACATAAAAGAATCCACAAGTCTTGTCACCTTTCGTAGACTAGGTACTGAATACATAGTAAAAAACTATTATGTTCCATAGTTTTACAATTTTTTTATAATTGTCATACTTCAAATATATTCAAAACCTTGAGGTGAGGTTATCACATAAACGGCGATATACAAATCATCCTAATTTATTTATTATTATTATACTGTTACCATACGTATTGTTTAAAAAAAAGTATTTTTATATATTTTTTGTTTATACAGAAATCAAAAATTTTCATTTCAATTTATTTCAGTGTTTCACTCTGTAGTGGTAATATTATTCGATATCACGCCGTGTGAACATTGGTTGTGTGAGGGATATTGGCAATATTTAAAGTTCCAAATTACAGGGCATGAAATTCTGGTAATATGTTGTTTTCGTTTCATAATAAATACGAGTATTTGTAGACCCTGAGTTATCGAATTTAGAGGGGCCACTGCCTACCTACTTTGTTGGAAATTTTAATGTCCTTACCTAAGCCATATTTGTGTGTCTGTGATTACTTATCCCTGAATTTAATGCTTTTCTGCGGTCAACGCTGCTTTAGTCTTTATTTATTTAAACAGTATCATTAAAAAAACAACAGACTTTCTGTTATCTTTCACTTAATCGGCCGTTACTAATTATCAGAGACATTTTTGAGTCTGTTAAGTGATTTTTTTTCAGAGTAAATTAAATTGTTTGTTGATACTAAAAATAAACTACTGCCAGTCTGTTCTGTCAGTGCCCAGACCAAACTTAGGAACATATCCTGTGGGAGTGTTGCCACCCAATGGTGTCCTCTTTTAGATCAGAGCTCCTCGCTGCTGACCGTGGGCCTCTTCAAGGTCCCATTTTTCACGCGGATTTTGTGATCTCGGAAAACAATATTAAAGCCTTTAAAAAGTTTTGTCATAGTTATGGTGCTTTACTATTGTTAGTTTCTCGGTAGGTAAATTTTTTTTTACAGAGATCTTGGTATTTGACCCCTGATATTTCTCATTTAAAAGATTTGAAGTCCACGAGTGTGAATCCTCCATTCACATTCGTCGATTGTTCTTTTGCACTATGGTGCCGAGATTGCTAATCTAGAGGGCTCCATGAGCTACTTTTCGTGCGATGCATTTTTTTTTGTCGTTCACTTAAGAGTTCTGTGAAGGGGCCGTTTATAGTCCCCATCTGCAGAGCGGGTTCCTCGATTTCGAGCGATTTCGAAAAAAATCGAACTATTTATTTATTTTAAACACTTTATTGTACAATACTTATTTGCTAGTACAAATGGCGGACTATATATCAAAATTAATATTTTCATCTATTGATTTGAAATAAAGTACTACAATTCAATTATACAAAATACCATATTGTTCTACTAGCTAATAGTTTACGCACTTCAATTTATATATTTTAAAGAGTAAAATCAGTTTTTATCGATTATAAATGTTTGAAACAACTGTGCTGCCTTTGATATACATCTCAAATTTAATAGAACGAAAACCAAGATATTTTTTTATATTTATAATGCAAGGTGTCTCAAAAGAAAGTTTATAATTGTATTCAGAGCGTTATGTGGAGATGTTAGACGACTTCATGGTGCCTGAACTGGAAAACTTTCCTGGCTATGACCAAAGAACATGGTTCCAGCAGGACGGGGCAACGTCACACACGTCCAATACATCTCTGCCACGAGTTCGTGGAATTTTCCCAGGCAAATTAATCTCCAGGAGAGGTGACATAAATTGGCCTCCACGCAGTACTGATTTAACCTCTATGGACTTTTTCCTATGGGGTTATCTTAAATCTAAAGTTTACGCCAAAAAACCGACTTTCCTGGCGCATTTGAAAGAAAATATCCGTCACGAAATGGTAGCCATCACTGAGTCCACCTGCCGAGCCGTCATAAGTAATTTTACTGTTCGATTAAATGAGTGCTGCGAACGCGAGGGTCTACATTTGGACGATATTATTTTTAAAAAATAAATTCCCAAATTGTCTACATTAATAATTAATAATCGTTTTTTTCGATACACGGCTTACTTTTTTTTAATTGATCTTTTTATTTTGAGACACCCTGTGTATCTACATAATCATTTGCTTTGTCGAGGAAATATATGAGGATGTGTATGTTTTTGTTACAGTGAAATATTCATTAAAAAAAAACTTCAGTAATACAATAAAAATAAATATTTGCCCAGTATGAAAATTCTAATAACATGTACTCGTATATTTTTGGAACAATCAAAACGGGTTATATACAACTGTAGGTGACAGACGACAAGTAATATTATGCAATAATTCCACAAGAAATGTCGTTTACACATAATTTGATTTTATTACTGGAAACAATGTTTATTTTCATTTTTTCCCTTTGCACGAGCATCTTTACACAGCTTCTATTTTTAAAATTTTTGTTACAAAAAGGAACGAATAATAACGTTTTATTTTTTTCAACTGTAAGATATGTTTTATATTTTCGATAATCTCGATAGAGACGAAGTTGGAATATTATAAAAATAATAATAATAATAATATTAATTTGTACGTTGATATGTTATAAAAAATATAAAAAAATACTTGGTAATTGTTCTATTGTGTTTATTTGATTATTGACGCGTTTCGTGCAAAGCACATCGTCAGAATAATGCTCTACAAGACTGAGACTAGTGGTTATATACAAAATTTACATGGCAGGTGTATAAAAATGTTGGTTTTTGAACGGTTGAAAAGAAGTTATATAATGCAAATGAATCTATACAAATCTACGTTTTAATACAATGAATGTAGTTGGGTCACTGGTTGTAGTCCCCTGTGTCCATTAGGCCTGTAACAAAAGGAAACGACAGCAGTAAAATTCGAAAGGTAAATAATATTGTATTTATTGGTTTATTGTTATCTTTTAAGTGTGGTTAAAACCAATGTATTTCATAGATATTTGGTAGTTATAATTACAAACAGCTTAATTTTAATCTTAATATATTTAACAACAAAGGAAGGTATATGTCTGTCTAACCTATCGGTTTCAATAATGGTGAATATATATGATCAATTTGTTTATTGATGAGTAATTTTTGTGGATCCTTTTTTACTCTGTTTATTTCTAATATTTCTAGTCGGTCAAGTTTTCTCCCTTTTATTCCCCGATGTATTATATTTATATTATGGTCACTATTAAATTGGTGGTTGTTTTCGTTTATATGTTCTGCAAAATTTGAGGTGTCTTTCTTTAATCTAATGCATGCCATGTGTTCTTTAATTCTTGTTTTAAAGGCACGGCCTGTTTGTCCAATATATGTTCCCGTACATGAGTTACAAAATATATTGGACAAACAGGCCGTGCCTTTAAAACAAGAATTAAAGAACACATGGCATGCATTAGATTAAAGAAAGACACCTCAAATTTTGCAGAACATATAAACGAAAACAACCACCAATTTAATAGTGACCATAATATAAATATAATACATCGGGGAATAAAAGGGAGAAAACTTGACCGACTAGAAATATTAGAAATAAACAGAGTAAAAAAGGATCCACAAAAATTACTCATCAATAAACAAATTGATAATATATATTCACCATTATTGAAACCGATAGGTTAGACAGACATATACCTTCCTTTGTTGTTAAATACATTAAGATTAAAATTAAGCTGTTTGTAATTATAACTACCAAATATCTATGAAATACATTGGTTTTAACCACACTTAAAAGATAACAATAAACCAATAAATACAATATTATTTACCTTTCGAATTTTACTGCTGTCGTTTCCTTTTGTTACAGGCCTAATGGACACAGGGGACTACAACCAGTGACCCAACTACATTCATTGTATTAAAACGTAGATTTGTATAGATTCATTTGCATTATATAACTTCTTTTCAACCGTTCAAAAACCAACATTTTTATACACCTGCCATGTAAATTTTGTATATAACCACTAGTCTCAGTCTTGTAGAGCATTATTCTGACGATGTGCTTTGCACGAAACGCGTCAATAATCAAATAAACACAATAGAACAATTACCAAGTATTTTTTTATATTTTTTATAACATATCAACGTACAATGGAGTTCTATCAAGAATTGTCGATCGACAAACTAAACTTAGATAATATTAATTAATTTTCCATAACAAGATACATACAGGAACTAAGGTTTTTTGAACATGCAATTTATGATTTATTGTGTATAATATAAAATAAAAATAATATATAATAAAATAGTTGTTGGGAAGTACCATGTTTTTTTAGTTCCTCCAATAAATCTTTGTCTATCCAACTAGGAGTAATTCCTGTTATAAGTGATGACAATTTTACCACAATTTTAATAAAAAGTCCACTTCTAGCTACATAATTGAAATATTGAAATTAAAAAAGAAGAATTATACTCATAGTAAGTAATGAAAAAATATCCCAGTTTGAAAGCAATCAATAAACAAATAAATAAGTGAACACTTCATAGCAATGAAAGAAATTAATAAAGCAACCAATAACAAATCATAGGTCAACAAACAAATCAGTATACAATAGTATAATACAAGTAATAAGTAAACACATTATAGCAATAAAAAAAATAAAAAAAATATAGGAGATCAAAGAACTTAAAGCACCTACGGGGATTACGACCTGTAATCTACTGGTTTACGTGATCACTTTATGCGCTTGCGCAACGTTAAACGTTAATTTAAAAATTTAAATTAAGGATAACAAAAGTTTTGTGATTGGCATATAAATTCTTTGATATTCGAACTCATATTTTGTAGGTCGTGCACGCTTGACTTAGTATGATTTATCGCAATAATATGTCATAGATATGTTAATAAAACGTAAACATGACTTTATGTGTTAATAAAATAAATATGTTATAAAAATTTGAAAAATATCAGAGTGTCAAATGTATCTCATATTTTTATGATTAGTCATACCAAAGTCAAAATTGAACTATAAAAACAAAATTTCTCTTTTTGACAGTAGGTTATGTTTGGTAAAAATGAAACAAGATAATGTATTTCGAAACGAAGGTATTAGGTACATTCAACTGATAATATTTAATTATATTTTAAAGTAAAAATTAATTATATTTTAAAGAACTATATAGAAGGTATCATGATACAAAGGGATAAATATTGGAAATTACAAAAATATTTAAAAATATATCATACGATGGAGCAGAGACAGAAAATTTTTTTTGGAGGGACCACATAAACAGGATGGAGTGATCCCGTACCCCATATAATGCGGCCAACAATATACCACCAGGATATCGCTTTCCCAGAAGACCGCCAAGTAAAGGGACAGCTGGACGTCAGTCTCACGATCCACGAACAGATCCACGATCTACTAAGAAGAAAAGGAAGAAGACCCTCAAACAAAGAAACGGGTACATTGTAGTTAGGTATGTATTATGTCGTATTCAAATTGTTAGGTATGTATTATGTGCTTGGAATTGGTTATTACAAGTACAAAATAAGTTTATACATCTCGTTCCATAATAATTTTCAATGTTATCTGTTCGTAAGCAAGAAAAAAAGTGTACTTTACGAGTTTGTCTAATAGTTTATTAGCGACCTAAAATAATACGCCTACGAAACGTTGGAAGATAAGAAGAAAAGTAATAATAATAAGCAAAATTATTTTGTTTTGCAGGTTTTCTCGATATAAATCAAAGATCCAACCCCTAGAATTTGTAGTTGCGATACAAGGGTACCATAATTTTATTTTAAGTATTATCCTTTGAATACTAATGACTGGATAACATTAGTGAGTTGTTTAACATTGGGTGTTATGTAAGCCGATCAAAGTGTGTATACCAGTCAGTGGGAAGTGAGAACTATCAATTCGAATAGGTATTCGAAATATTCGTCCATTTTTGAAGAAGGTATGTTTCCTTTAACCCTTAATATGTTTCTGGTATGGATCCGTACCAAATGTGTATGTGATTAATTAATTTATTTGCCTTTATAGTGCCTTTTTAGGTCCTTTTATAAGGTAATGCACACCTGTCCTTTATAAGGTAAAAATTCCTTTTATAAGGTAATGCACACCTGCCGCTGGTTACCCCACAACTTAAAAAAATACTTTTGGCTTTGTCTCTATAAGACATTTTTTAATATCTCAATGGTGAAACGGAAATATATATTTTTTACGAGAACGAAGAAAATAAGGCACCTTCAGGGCTTACGCCCATTCATTGGATGATTTGCGTGATTACTTTAAATACTTGATCAACGTTCATTACTAAATATCATTGAATTCAGACAGGGAAAAATCCAATTTCAGCGTATATGCAACAATAAAAATTCTGTCCCAATAGTGAGAAAACTCCAATTTTAGCGTATATGCAACCATAAACATATCATTTTGTCCTGACAGGGAGAAAACTCCAAATTTAGCGTATTTGCAACCATTAAAATATCTTTCTGTCCCGATATGGAGAAAATTCCAATTTTGGCGTATACGCAACCATAAAAATATCATTCTGTCCCGATAGGGAGAAAACTCCAATTTTAGCGTATTAATTAATTAATTTCTGGCGTTCCACCCGAGCGTATATGCAACCATAAAAATATCATTCTGTCCAAATAGGGAGAAAAATCCAATTTTAGCGTATTAATTAATTAATTTCTGGCGTTCCACCCGAGCGTATATGCAACCATAAAAATATCATTCTGTCCCGATAGGGAGAAAACTCCAATTTTAGCGTATTAATTAATTAATTTCTGGCGTTCCACCCGAGCGTATATGCAACCATAAAAATATCATTCTGTCCAAATAGGGAGAAAAATCCAATTTTAGCGTATTAATTAATTAATTTCTGGCGTTCCACCCGAGCGTATATGCAACCATAAAAATATCATTCTGTCTCGATAGGGAGAAAACTCCAATTTTAGCGTATTAATTAATTAATTTCTGGCGTTCCACCCGAGCGTATATGCAACCATAAAAATATCATTCTGTCCCGACAGGGAGAAAACTCCAATTTAGCGTATATGTAACTATAAAAATTCTGTCCCAACAGTGAGAAAACTTCAATTTTAGCGTATATGTAACCATAAAAATATCGTTCTGTCCCGATTGGGAGATAACTCCAATTTTAGCGTATATGCAACCATAAAAATTTCATTCTGTCCCTATTGGGAGAAAACTCCAATTTTAGCGTATATGCAATAAAAATATCATTTTGTCCCGACAGGGAGAAAACTCTAATTTAGCGTATATGCAACTATAAAAATTCTGTCCCAACAGTGAGAATACTCCAATTTTAGCGTATATGCAACCATAAAAATGTCATTCTGTCCCGACAGGGAGAAAACTCCAATTTAGCGTATATGCAACTATAAAAATTCTGTCCCAACAGTGAGAATACTTCAATTTTAGCGTATATGCAACCATAAAAATATCATTCTGTCCCGATTGGGAGAAAACTCCATTTTTTGCGTATATGTATGTTTCTCCCACATAACAGGTTATGCATCGAGATTCTGTTTAAACATTAGAGAAGGAACTGACCTACATTTACTAAATTATTTATTTTTATAGCCCCATTTACAAGGTATGCCTGTTATATGGTTATCAGTGTACAGGAAAAAGAGACATACAATATGTTGCATTTACATTTAAACAAATTACTTTATACACTAAACTATTCATACAGTTTAAAATGGTGATAAGAGTCATCATGGTATGCATATACACGTAGTGTGAGTTTATTTTATTTATTTATTTATTTTACACCCTTTTTTGTACAATACTTATTTGCTAGTACAAATGGCGGACTAGCGGCAATTTCTTCCGGAAAACAATCTGTAACAGTTATGAGTGAAAATGGTACATGTACAAAAGAAAAGAAAACCTATATAAAACTATAGAAATATTACATTTACACACAAGAAAGTAAGAAGAATAAAAATATGTACATCAATGACAATTAAACAAATATGATGGTAGATGAAACCTGTTACAACACTATGGGAGGGAAGGGAAAAAAAGGAGAGGAGATATGAATAACTACATGAATAGGGAAATAAATGGGAAGTACGTTGGTTATGAGATAAAAAGTAGGAGCGCGCGCTTTAAGTAGTAGGTATCTTGTATTTTTTTATGAAGCAAGTACATATGTGCACAAATCGAAACCGTCGAAAAAAATATAAGCAATATACACTGACAGAGTGCATAGATTTATAGCGATGAAGCTACGACACGAATCTCAGATGATCAAATTAAGTCTGCAAAAAAATAATAATAATCAGGATTTTAATACAAAGAAAATTTCTAATGAATTTCTTGGAGTAGGAGACAGCGAAATTCTGTGTGTATCCTGATAGTCGGTATCTATGCTGCAATAAGGGCACTATACAGCCAACGTAACTCATTATTATACAAGTAATTATTCTTAGTCTCCTTACTTCAAGTGATTCTAGACTATACGAATACAGGAACTCAACTTGTCTTAATATTGTTGAGACATTGAGTTCTTCACGTCTTACGTATTTTACTAAATCGCGATTCGAATAGTCGAAATTTCGTATATTTTAAAGATCAAGTGTGAGGGGAGATTAACTGCTATAGGCAACAATAATACTTTAACTAGGTAAGGAGAATTTTACCTCAATATAATTATTACTACAACAACATACTCATAATAATTATAATAATGAATATTAGGTGTCTTTCAAAATGTACTTTGTAAACATCTCATGTACGATTGTGCCTAGTAAATGCTGTAACTAGATCACACTTAATACTAAGCAATTAATTAAATCATTAAGATACAACTGAGAATTAACACATTTAAATGGTTCAACTATTATTTAGTTAGTGTATTTTATCAATTTATGTTACACATTATACAAATTGTGAAAATCATACGATATGTTCTTGGAATTCATTTAATTATACATACATACATGCCATCACGCCATATCCTTTACGGGGTAAGCAGAGAGAACCGAGCGCCATACTCCTCTATTTTTGCACACATTCCTAGCTTCCTTTACATCCATGCATCGTCTGATATGTGCTCGTCGATTATTCAAGCTTCTTATATTTCCTTCTTTCAAAATATCATTCACATGGTCATGCCATCCCTTTCTGGGGCAGCTCCTGCTATTAACTCCATATCTTACATCCATGTATATTTTTTTGGTAAGTCGTTCATCATTCATTCTTTCAATATGTCCAAACCACCTCAAGGAATTCACTTATATTTTACTTATAATACTCTTCTTTATATTTTCTCCTTATGTCCTCATTTTTCATTCCATCAAACATCGTTCTATTACATACTCTTCTTAATGATCTCATTTCCACAGCATTTATTCTATTTTCATGCGTATTTTACTATACCACGTCCATGTTTTACTGGCATTCATCAAAGTATGCACTACAATTGCATTTTGTACGGCAATTTTGGCTTTCTTTGAGATGCTTGGATCGGACATTACTGGTTTGAGTGCTCCGTTTATTCTGTATCCTGCCATAACTCTTCTTTCAATATCTTTATCAGGTCTTCTTTTCCGTTCAAACATACTCCCCAACTGTAAATTTTCCTCTACTTTTATAAATATTTCTCTTTTATTTTCTTGGTATTACTCCTCCTTTCTCTGTTTAAATTTGTATACCTAGTACTTACTTGACCTTTTGTCTTTACTTTGTTTCTTGGTATTACTCCTACCTTCTGTATTTAATTTTTTATAGTACTTATTTAACCTTTTTTCTTTTGGATTTACTTTGTTTCTTGGTATTACTCTTCCCTTCTCTATTTAATTTTTTATAGTAGGTACTTGTTTAATTAACCTTTTTTTCATTTGGGTTTACTTTGTTTCTTGGTATTACTGCTCCCTTCTCTATTTAATTTTTTATAGTATCTACTTATTAAACTTATTTTCTTTTGGGTTTACTTTGTTTCTTGGTATTACTCTTCCCATCTGTATTTAAATTTTACTTACTTAACCTTTTTACGTTTGGGTTTACTATGTTTCATGGTATTACTCTTCCCATCTCTATTTAAATTTCACTTACTTAACATTAAATGGGTGTCGCTTTGCGAACAAAATGAAATAGAATGAAAAAATAAATATATTTATACATCATACTTCTATTTTATTAACGATTTCAATCATGAATTGACAGTTTCAAACATTGAAAAAAAATCTGGAAAGAAGCTCCGGTTTTCTACAAATATCTCCTTTTTGATTTCTTGACTCATTTCATCTTGGTTAGTATTTATTTTTAGTTTCTCCCATTCCTTTGAAAATAAAAATAGTTACACATGTTATAATTCTTTTTGTTTCTAGAAATAAATAATCCAAAAGATATGTCATACATACAGCATTTCTGCAAACCCCAATACAATTTATGCCAGATTCTCATGTACTACCTATACGAAATTTCAAATTAACACGCGAAATATTTATTGCAAACGAGGAGAAAAGTTAATTTAATGCTTGAGTTACATTAATTTATTAAATTGTTATTTATGACACAACAGAGTCACATTTCACGTAAAATTAACGGATTACGTTTTATTTTAAATCCACGTGTAAAATAATTGAAACGTAAAAACATTCAGACGCGTTAACGTTCCACTGCCATCTCTCGAGAAAACGTCGAAACATTTTCAAAATTTTCATTTTCCCTCTGTTGTTTTCAAGAAGGGACACTTTTTGGAATAGGTTACTTACCTTGTAAACGGTTACAGCTATTTTTGTACATGTTTTTTCACAGAGATGGCGGTAGTGTGATTTTTTAGGGAATTTGATAAACTATGGCTCGATAAAAATGAATTCATTAACATTTTCGATACAATCATAAGTTACACCATAGTAACACCCTTTACCAGAGTGGACTGACAATATTGTCGAACTGGTGGGACATGGTTGGAAGCAGAGTGCCCAGGATAGGGAGAAAAGGCAAACCCAGGAAGAGGTCTATATCCAGCAGTGGAGTGAAAGGGGCTAAAAGAAGAAGAGTGCAAGCACTCGTGAGTGAAGTTGGCATGTAAATATAATATTCATCTAAGGATTTTAGCTATCAATTTTGAGCATGAATTTATCCTTTTTTTACAAAGAAAATTATTTAAGAAATTAAGGAACATTATTATCTGCTACAGTTTAACAGTTTACACGTCTTGAGATAGACATGTTTGAAATAAAGTAGTATTTTTCGAATGATATTTTTTTCAATGAAAGAATAAATATGTCCTATAGCAAGTTCATATAGATATATTCTCATACATTTCCTAAATTAAGCAAAGGTGCTTGTGCTATAGGTGAACGAAATCGGTCGTGGCAGGATTCGAAATTGCGACCACTGGATTACAAACCCAGAGTGCTAGCCGCTCTGCTACCACTCATCTAATCTGTAGATGCATTTTTATCATAATCTTGAATTAAAATGAAAAGCTAAAATAAGATAACCCAAAAAATAAGGATTGTATGAATGTATTTGTTTCACTTTTAATTTATTAAAGGCTCTTACCGGTATCGATCTATCAAAGACTATCGTCAAAATACGAGAAATATGTAAATGTATAAAGAAAGAAATTTTTTGTTCACGTTGGTATAGGAATATCAAGAAGATCTCAACAAATGTCGTATTTTGTGAACTTATCATAAACATACCAAGAGATCACACGTGGCTGGCTTCCTGAGGGCAAGTCCCGTCAAACGGTGAAAAAAAAACCCTCATGATAATCAATATCATGGATTAATTTAATAAAATGAAACCAATCTTATGTGACCAACATAAACCTGAATAGGGAGTTGTTGTCTACCATCAAGGTCCGAAAAATATCGTACTTGGGTCATGTGCTACGTGAAGAGAAATATCACCTTCTCCAGCTCATCCTGAAGGGCAAGATTGAGGGAAGCCGAGGTCCCGGCAGAAGACAGATGTCCTGGCTACGCAATGTAAGAGAATGGGCCGGCATCCGGACTGTGGAGGAGTTGTTCCGAGCAGCCCAGGAAAGGGAGGCGTTCGCCGGAGTGGTCGCCGACGTTGGGGGGGGACCCATCAAGGCAAGAAGGAGAAAAAGTACTATCATTAGATATTATACAACTCCATAAGATAATTATATTCATGATAATATATGGATCATGGTTATTACAGGGTTTTGATTCCATTGTTAAGCGGGACTTGCCCCCCCTGATTTTTTCCCACTAACTGTTTCTCTTCTCAAATATTTTAGAGTTTGAGAAACTGTAGTTAGCTATTTTATTTGCTCTAATATATGTGTAATAATATTGAATGTGAAATACTTTTTGCACACGCATAGCGAAAAACTTTTGCGACATAAAGTTTCCTTTAGTATATGTATATTGCAACTATTAAAGAGATATTATTTTTATTTTATTGCCATCAATAAATTTGTGTAACTTGTTTGGCACGAAATGATCAATAACAAATTTGTAATTTTTTAGCATAAAATCGATCCTTATATTATGTTATGTAAAATGTTTTATGTATAATCTTGCAACACTCAAAAAAAATTATCTAGTTTATTCTACTTTATCAATTATTCACAAAAATACTCGTTCGATACTTTTAAAATTTTACAAATTTGTATATCAAATACTAGCTTAGATTAGATTTTGAAGGATATCTGACCAGTGATTCTAATTTTGTTTAAATGTCAAAATTTTCAAAGTGACACCAAGCTCAGGAAACTTGTTAATAAGCCTTATAACTCTCATGACATGGCATTGAAAAAATATCAAGTTTTCATAATAAAATATTTGAATTAAAAATAATTTAACAAACTCATTTTATGATAATGCTGAAAAATTTCCACACGAAATTTCGTATCGAACCTTTCAATTATTGATGATTTAAGAAATAACATTTTTATTTAAAAATGTATGTACCAATAACGTACAAATGTGTTTTTATTATTATAAGGTAATATGCTCCAATAACAATGCAACGTAAAGCTTCAAGTAAATTTAGTAAATTAGTATCTAGTCACTGCCCATGCATTCATTATAATTTTTTTTATAGTTATGCCCATTATGATTGGAGGATTTGGAAACTGACTTGTTCCACTAATAATTGGGGCCCCTGATATAGCATTCCCACGAATGGTATTTTTTTATACAATGCATAGACAAAACAAAAGTTTATTAAATAAAAAATGAGGAAATCCTATTCAAAGTTTTCTTCACATATTAAATTACAATCGATTTTCTTAATTTTGATTTAGTCGAAGGTTAAATAATGTTTACAAATGTATATGATTATCATTCTGTAGTCCAACTGTCGATTTTTTCAAGAAAATTCATTTCTCTTAACATATCGACAAAGGATCAAGCCAAGATACGCGAGATTTGTATGTAGAGTTTATATTTTTCACGGCTTTTCCAACTTTGAAGTCAAAATACACCAACTTAGAGGCTTTGCAGCATATATGATCTATATACGGATTTACTCAGAATTCAGAGTAGAACATGTAGTGTGTCTGTGTGTACGTCTGTCTGTCTGTGTGTCCATCCCCCCTTATAACTTTTGATCCGCTCAATTTACAGAGCCCAAAATTTCAGAATATATGGATAGTTATAGGCCTACAAAACTTTTATACTCTATATATAATATGAAATGAAAATCAATGAGTGTGTAATCGAAGGAATGTAAGATAACGTATACAAATTCATCCGTACGTATAAAGTATGTAAGAACACACGAACTGTCTTAAATATAATGATATTCAGATTCAATCAATTTGGGCTTAGGAAAATTAGCTTAATCTTCTGAAAAGCTGGAGCCATGACTCCGGAGAGATAAAACTCACTTGAAGATTCTCTAATTTGATTACTTGTTGAATTACAAAAATGAACAAAAGTAAGATTGTCTACATGAATACCTCCGTTTGTGTGTACAAAAGGAACCCAGGATAAGAAAAACGCGGAAGTCGAAATTTATTTTTAAGAAGGTTGGAATGATACGTGTAATTCTAAATATTCATTAGTATTATATCGGATAGTATCTGATCACATTTGCTTTTAGATTTGATTTCAGATTCTGTTTTATTTAACAAAAAACACTTTAGTGTTTTATATCTACTTGAAAAATAAAATACCCATATAATTTACGCACACAAATTACAATTCAATATTTTTACTATCGAAAATTCTATCTGGTTTGCAATCCTAAGATTAATTTACACCAAGTTCTCCATCTCTTCAAATATCTCTTTGTTTGTCAGCCTCTTAATCTTTTGTTAGCTGCTACAACACACATTGCTGAACACATGGTCCATTTTACCTATCTCTAAGGCGAATCTATAGTTTTTTTACTTTTGTCATTCCATCGGCTATAGTAACAAGCACACCCAGGTGCTTGACATTATTAATCTGTATTTATAATTCTGCCTTTGCTATACATTCTTCGTAAGTCAAAGCAATTGTAACTTTAGGAATAAAAGAGCATGTTTGACTAGCATGTAAAATCATTGTCTACATAGCTTTATGATTTCTTGATGACGCCATAATTTTTATTTGTAACTGTTATCTTAAAAAATCGCATAAAAAGAAATTCGCGTATTTTTTAATAAAATACCAAGGAAATTCTCTACTTCTGAAAATGTATATAAAAATACAAAATAGCACGTGTGTGGAATTCTAGTAATGCTACAAGCCGGCTCACAAAACAAGCAGAGCCCAAGTAAAACGTTACTTTTGACAAAAAAAATCAGTTATGTTTTTGATTACAAAAGCAATAATGATTAAAATATTTCGTAAAATAAATTCTCGGAAAAAATTTTCAGCAAATTTACTTTGAACAAAAAAAAAGTTTACCGAAGAGATGTGGGTTTTTCAGAACGTTTCTTAGGAAATTACACTGATTTTTTTTTTCCATTGTTATAAATTCAATAATAAATACTGTAAAATAACGTTATTTGATTCATACAAATTACAAATTCTAGATAAAAGTAAAAAAAATACAGAATGAACCGAGCACGAATGTGAGATTGCCATCACTTATTTTATTTTTTCAATGTCCACATTCCTTATTTCGTTATATTTTTCTTCCTTGTTTGTTACAGATTATTTCAGCGATCTCATTTGAAGTGTTTTTTCCTGCATCAAATTTTTACTTGCTAGCCGCAATAATAATAAAAAATTTATAAAAGCAACATTATGTAAAACACCTGTTCATGGTTAATTTATGACACATATCGATCTATTGATGATGATCGTGCTTTTTGATCGTGTGCATTCATCGCACTCTGATAATGGTCTCCGATAGATAGATAATGGTTAGTGCCTTTTATTATTAAGGATCTTCTTCTTTTTATCTTTCCTTCCACTATAATTTGTAGAATCTTCTTCTTCGATGGCGCTACAGCCCAAATCGAGCCTTGGCCTCCTTCAACAAGCGCCTCCAACCTCTTCTATCCTCAGCCGCCGTTCTCCAGTTAGGGACCTACAGGAGCTTTTCTGCATCTCTCCGTATGTCGTCCTCCCATCTCAGTCTTGGTTTCCCCATCTTCCGTTTACCTCCCGGGTGACCAAACATGATTTTTTTGGGTAGTCGCGTGTTTGGCATTCTCTGTACATAGCCAGCCCATCTCAACCTAAGCAGTCTTATATGGGTTGAGATCTTTGGGGCTTCATAAATTTTGTACAGTTCTTCATTTTTTTTATGCGCCATTTATCTCCTTCCTTCACAGGACCACATATTCGGCGTAGGACTCTCCTTTCGAAAACATCAAATGCTTCAGCGGGTTTCACGGTCAGTGTCAGAGCCTCGCATCCGTAAGTCAACACAGTCCTAATGATTGTTTTATATAATGTCAATTTAGTTTTCCTGTGGACGTTGCGAGACCTGAACACTGGTAATAAGGAGAAATAAGTTTTATTGCCTGCTGATATTCTTTTTTTGATTTCTACTTCATCTTCATTATTTTCCGTAAGGACAGATCCCAGATACGTAAATTGGTCAACTGTTTCAAATGAATGGTCGTCTGCCAGCTTTACGCTACGTCTTCTTCTTTGAGATGGGTTTCGACTTTGGGTCATATATTTTGTTTTGCTCTTATTTATTTTCAAGCCCACTTCGCATGCAGCAGTTTCCAATGGGATGAATACTTCTTTGATAGCTGTCAGGGATCTTCCGATGATATTAAGATCATCTGCGTACCCAACTATCTGACTGCTCTTGAAACAAATATTAGCGCTCGTGTCGACGGACGTTTGACGGACAACATGTTCCAGCACTATATTGAAGAGAGTATAATTTGTAGAATGGCATATTTATTACTCTCTCTCTCCGACCACTGGATCACCAACCCAGTTTATCCTGCATAGGCTCCCAAACAGAACACTCGGAGTCATCATTGATTATTACATTTCGTCAGTTATATAAAATGATTTATCGATGAGATACTTCTCTCTCTCTCTCTCTCTCTCTCTCTCTCTCTCTCTCTCTCTCTTCTCAATCATATTTCAATACCTGCATAGCCACATCTCGAATGATTCACTCCATACAAAAGTACAGGCAACACGTAGGCATGCGTTAACAGCTCTCCATCTTGTACTCAAATTTAAATTTAAATCTTGGTTACACAGCAGTCATTTTGTATAAGGTAGACCTCGCCATATCAACCCTGGTCTTTATTTTGGAATCTGGGTTCCACTCATCTTTCAACCAAGCACCCCTAATATTTGAAACGGGATGCCTGTTCTGTTACACAGCCATTAATAGAGACGTTTATACTGTAACATAGATCTCCGTTTACTTCCTTACATGGTTTATGTTTTAAAAGCATTCATTTTAACTATAATGGCAGTGTCACATGTTGTCGCCAAACCTTTAACCTTTCCATTTATCTCTGTCGTCTAGGGCATTTCTGAAAACAAATTTCGAGTACAGGTTGAACAACATGGGCGAAAGTATACATTCTTGTTTGACTCCCTTTATGATTAATAAGGTATGGTATACCAGTGCGAGTTTGGCTAGCATAAGTAAAATAAAAAAGAACTATCCGATCGGCGATCGTGAACAGACGTGTCTGTGAAATTACACAATGAATTATGATGTATACTGCGAGGGCACAATAGATAGTTATACAATATGCCACACGAAAATCGTTAGTGCCTTCTCCTGAACTGCGTTCATATTTCAAATGAAGGTGGTGGTTTCAAATGCTTAGTGGCATGCGTCCCCAAACCCTCCACTCACCTTCATACTGACTTAACACACGCTCTTTCATCCCTCACGTTCATGCATGTCTAAAAATGGAACTTTTCACGTCCAAATACAATTTTCAACACACCCAAGAACATTGAGCATACTCGGTCATTGATAGAGCAGCTAGTGTGCTAGTTATCCAGAGAACAAACCCTGGATCGAATTCAGATTAGAATTTTTTTCTTATTGTTCTTCCTCGGTTTCTTGACTGAGGGTCAACCACTCTCGATTAATTGATAAATGGTCTTCTTCCATGTAGGATAGTCTTCAAATGATTGAACGACCAAACATTGTTTAACGAACATGAAAAATGTAGGCTTTCGTGGTTGAGTTGTTGATTCGGTATCTGACAGATTATCCAAAGGCCCTGGGTTCGATTCCCGGCGGATATGATTAATATCGCCAGTCTCCAGAATATGGCAACTTTTAATTGGTGCATGTTAAATTAATATTTGACATAAATAGTATGTGTTTGCTACCCGAAAAACAATACAAAAAAAAACAATTAATTTCAATGCAATAATATTTTTATTTCATATGATCAATCTTAACAATATCCTTCTTTTCCTAAAATAATTCTAGAATCCTTCATTTTTAGTGATCTTATTTACCGAGATTTGATTACATCATTGGAAAATTATACAAACACATTGGGATTAAATGAAAGTCTATTATCAGTTTCTTTATTTGCATCCCTATAATTACCATTATTCATATTTCTTATTGAGTGCAAGTAGATGAATGATGAATACTCCATATCTACAATAAAAGCCAATTTGGTTTGATTTTCGTTCTATCCATACAACATTAGATGGGTTGATGGCAGAGCGGTTAGCGCACTGGGCTAGTAATCCAGTGGTCGCGAGTTCGAATCCTGCCTCGACCGATTTCGTTCACCTATAGCACAAGCATTTATTTGCTTATTTTAGGGAACGTAGAAAGATGTATATGTACTTGTTTGACAAGGACATATTCATTTTTTCTATATAAAAAAAAAATCATTTCCTTTTTTAGGAGGCCATACTACATGTATAGGTCATGGCGCGGTACCATGTGACGTCATGGATGTAGCGATCGAGGCCATACGACTAATACAGACTATGGCGCGGTACCATGTAACGTCATGTAAGTAGTGATGGAGGCCATACGACAAATACAGACCATGGCGCGGTACAATGTGACGTCATGGAAGTAGTGATTGAGGCCATACGACAAATACAGACCATGGCGCGGTACCATGGTGCTTGTATTCTAATTTGATGACGTCAAATGGTACCGCGCCATGACCTGTATCTGTCGTATGGCCTCGCTACCTCAATGTTTAACCCCTTTACTCACTCATTTCATGAGCGATTATTTTTATAGTTCGAGATATAATATTGGTACCTAAATATATTTGTTCATGTAAATTTAAGTCGTTGCTTAGGAAGGAAGGTATAGGTAAGGTAGGTACCTGCCTATATATTACCGTTCCAGGGCCGGCTCTCGCACCTGCACCATTAGTACAGTAGACCGCGGGTTGGATTACCCTAATCCAGAATATTTTATTATTTATGGCCTGCCAACTTATTTGCGCCGGGGATTAAAATGGTAGAAATTTATACTCGCCTTTGGAGTATTATAAATTATCAAGGAGATAACTTGTTATCGTTTCTAATACATGTGTCAACTTTGAGAGCGGACCAATAAATAAAACTATTAACTATGTATTATGCCTGATTAATAATTAGATTTGAAATAGCAGTGGGAGTCTAAGAAATAATAATCTTTTATTCACACGATTATTAAAAATTTTCTTCCTAGAATCTATTATTAATCTCCTTACCTTTTTAATGTATATTGTATATTCATTATCATCCAACTTCAGTGAAAGTTTTTAATTGCTTTATTTTTTGTCTTTTAATTATATAAATATTCATTTGTAATGGGAAAATGCTGTTAAATTTTCAAATCAAATAGAACCTTAGAAAACAATAACTTTACTATTTTATATTATAATAGAGTCATTGGAAGATTGACTAGCATGGTGAATTAGTAATCCAGAAGAAGGAGGTTCTAATCCTACGTTGACCAATTTCGTATACTTATAGCATAAGCGTTATTGCTTCATTTAGGCAATGTGTGAGGAGCATATACTTTTGTTACAAGGAAATATTCTTATTTAAAAAAATACTACTTATAACTATGAGAAAATAAGTTGGTAATCGCCAGCAATTTTATTCTTTCTGGTAGCATTGTTTGCGCACTGAAACCCTAGTCGAAAGTCATTATGACTTATGTGTTTCAACAAAAAAAAAACACAAATCTATTCCAAGGCATTTGAAGGCAATTGCCAAAATTCGAAAAAAAATCATTAAATAAAAAAAATGAATATTTCCTTCTGCTTTTCTTAAATTTTCGTGTAGCCGGGAACAGGCGTCCTCTTCAACCATATGGTCAGCGACTAAGATTTACAGCCTTGGTTCCAGTTTTCTAGACAACTAGTCCACCGCCTCCGTTCTCGCCTAATGTATAGGTATGCCTGAGGGTGCCGTTAAATTTCCTGAGCTGGCAGTCCTTGGAAAAAGTACAAATACATAATCCTGCTATAGGCGAACGAAATCGGTCGTGGCTGATTTCAAACTCGCGACCACTGGATTGCTAACCCAGCGCTCTAATCGCTCTGCCACCACCCAATTAAGGATAAATTGATTATGAGAATAAAACGAAACAGGTTTATTGATACAAAATAATGTTTTCGCAACAAGTTTAATATTGACAATGGAGATACATAATTATGTAACATTGAAATATATTATATTAATTGATTACAAAACAAAAACTCCAGTAACAATATCTCAATTATTAACTAGGGTACAATTATAGACAAGATTTTTAATAATAATAATTACATTTAAAAAATAATGAACCAATGATTAGAATATCAAAATTAAGTGAATCATTCTGAGAAAGACGAGACGGTTAGGTTTTTCGCAAACAATTGAGCACATTATATCGGTTATAATGAAAATTTTGTTGTTTTGATAATATACATATGATTTATTTCTATTAAACAAATACAAATATTTATTTTTCTAAGAAACAAATAATTATATACAGAATAATTTAAAAACACTCGGTTTATGAAAATGATGTTTATTATTTAATAAACGCTTGTTTACAAATGAGTAGAATCGTTAATTGTTTGTTATGGGATTCAACTAATAACGAAAGTAATTTGCAATATAAAATTGTATTGTTAACTATACCTGTTATGCCAAATCGTTTTATGAATCATTAGAAATTGTGCATCACTGAGCATTCAAATGAGTGTGTAATAAAATAAATAATATACGATCATTTATTTTTTTACACGTTGTAAATATCAATCTAAATAAGTGAGGTTGTCAATATCAATCTAAATAAGTGAGATATTTAGACCTTCAAAATGTCATTTTTTATTTAACTATCATTCTTAAAGCATAGGCAAAAAAAACATTTTTTTAAATGAAAAATCCCATAGTATTTCCCACAATAGGCTCATTAAAAGAAGTTTGTAAACAAAAAAAATATTAACTGTATTTTTTGTTATTTAAAATGACGATCGTTTTTGGGACATGAAAATATAAAGCAAAATTTGTAAAATAATTTCATTATGCATAAATAATTTAAAAATATTTTTTACACATGAGTTCAATTAACCCATAATACTTATTTTGTTGTATTTTTAGTTACGATTAACTATGTTAAATATTATTGACATACGTAGAAAATATTAACATACAATGCAGATTAAATAACCACCTTTATTACAATAACATGACGCAAAAAAAATATTTAGAACAATTTCTATCGTTTATTCAATTACTATTGTATAACAATTTTTACAATACTTCAAATTGTAAAAATAAAATTATACATGAAATGAAGAAGAAAAAAACCTGTATGAGTACATGTATTTTTAAGCAATTTTTCATGTGAATTATTATAGATATTAAGGAGTTTGTAGTATGCATAACGTGTATAATATAATTATTTATAAAATTAACGGATAAAGCCATTTACTAAATACAAAGTACAATGCACCACGTAGGGGAGGCCGGGGTTAGAATTAAAAATTTTCAAAAAAATTGACATAACTCCGTCAAACTAAGATATATAAAAAAGATTTTTGTCTGCTATATAGTTGAAACATTTAGAGTTCATTATAAAAAGAAAACTTCTAACAATCTATAAAGACTAGGTGACAATGTTGAAAATGAACCCGAAATCTGGAATGTTAATACTTACCCCGCTTTGGGGCAAGAATTAACAGTACCGGGGCAAGTATTAACACCTTTACTTATCCTTTCAAAACCTTTACAATTATTAAAATAAACATTATTTTTTATTAAGAATATATTTTGAGAATTATACATTATTAATTTAACAGAATAATATAATATAAATAATATGTATAAAACATAATAACTTAAATAAAGTATTCATAAAACTATTAAGTATTCATAAACAATGTGATATTTAAAACAAACAGCAGTTAAATGTTTTAGTTTTATTAAGAAATAAAAATTAAAAATCAACATAAGAAACTAAATTAAAGAAAAGTGGGAAAAGTTTTAAGAAAACAAATAAAGAAATAATATATAACAAATAAAATAAGCAAAATATTTTTCTATATTTTTTCAAATGTTTGAATGTTAACTTTGTGGTTCATATTTAACAAATTAAATTTAAAGATATAACTTTGTATTAACCACGTTTTTTGGTTGAAACGATGCGACCGGTTTCGGAACTAACCGTTCCCACATCAGGCTAACTTTCAACTGAAACAGAATGTGACGACGTGCTTACAAGAAATCTATGGGGGCGGAGGTAGAGGTAGGGTGGGGGTACTTAGGGTTGGGTCTTGTGCAGGGTGGGTCCGATTGGCTGAAGGATTAGAAGTAAAAGGAAACATATTTAATAATGGACTGAAAGATAAATTTAACTGATTGTTTATTATGTTCTGTTTTGAATTAATACACTTTTTAATCGCCGAAACCGGTCGCATCGTTTCAACCAAAAAACGTGGTTTATACAAAGTTATATCTTTAAATTTAATTTGTAAAATATTTTTCTTTTATGAACGCTATTAAAACAACATACAAACTTTTTTCTTAAACTACTTTATACTAACAAATATCACGACTAATTAAATAATAAAAAGATGGGAATATTTATGATAGGTGGCATTTAATCGGAAAAGGGTCATATATTATGACACAGATCTAGTTCCTTTGCGATGCCCCTAATTGATTTACCCTCTGTCAATACCAATATAGCAGCTTCGATGTACAAATTTAATGGTTTCAAACCTCATACAGTCTTCCTCATGTAATTCCTCATTCTAAAATAAAGATACCTAGTTGAAGATTCGATAATTATTTTCTTTATTTTACTTCTTGGGCAACTAACAGGTACTATGTCAAATATTGATTTAAAACACAACCAATAACAAGTTTCCACATTCTGGAGACTGACGATATTAATCGTCTCACAGATCCAGACTGAAAACACAATTAAAAACTGTGTCTCCGCCGGGAATCGAATCCGGGACCTTTGGATCAGCAGTCAGATACCTAACCAACTGAGCCATGAAGGCCGACAATTAATGTAACTAGTGTAAACTAAATTGTGCTCGGGGCAACTATTAACATGTTAGAACGTGCCTCAAGGTTGTGTTAAAAACTAGCCCCTTTACACATATTTTTTTAAATTATGAAAAATAACATCAAAATTTTTATAAAATTAAACAAAAGTTTGTTAAAATATTTAAGATGAAGTGGTTCATAAAAAAATATAAGTAAAGCTAAATCATTGCAAACAACAAATATAATATCCCAAAATTAAAAAAACACAAAAAATGTTCAAACCTGATTAAAACCGGGACACTCACAATATGTACATCTCGACACGAAGCCGGTGCGGTGGCTAGACTGCGTGGTCATACAATGGATGGCATCACTGAGATCTACTTTTGTCTCTCTCACACTATCTTGCTAACTTCATTTGTTCAATTGTTATAAGCTTGTTAATACTTGCCCCTGTTAATTCTAACCCCGCTCTCCCCTACGTAATTCAAATCAAAATAAATAAAACAACACAAAAATACTTATGTAGGTATAATATTACAAAACATAAAAATATTGACTCTAATACAATATTTCATTTATTGGGATTAGGTATACATAGATGAACAGATTACATTCATAATGTATGTATATAGTACATATATACAGATAAGTGGAACAATGTATAGTTAGGCTTGCCATCCAATTATGTATATCCAATGACGTACTGTTAGGTATATTTAACAAGAGAAGAGAAATAAAAAAAAGAATGCAACGAAATAATACTAGCATCTACAACCCGCATTCACCTGTTTCCGGTTTAGTAGGTAAGTCAAAGTTTCCGGTTGGCTCTCTGATTGGTTGAGATCTCATAGAATTAAGTCAAGTGAGCTGTGAAATTTTATATAAAATGCCAAAATAAAAAAAATATATACATAAATTTAATTTATAAATCAGTTTATAAAGCAACTCGCTCACGCAAGTCGCTATTATTATTATAAACAAACTTAAACCTAACCTAAGAATGCAGAAAAGAAAAGCTAGGACTAGACGCTACTCGAAATAATGACTAGGAGATGGGTAAGGATAGGTAAGTGACGAGGAATGGCAGAGGCATAGAATTATAATGTACAGAAGCCGCGTGTAGTACAAATTTCGAATTCAAATGTATGCAAAGTTTTTTTTACATGTGTGTGTGAGGCGGTAGATCGGTTGGTCTACGTATTATGTAGGTGTGCGTATCGGTAGGTGTACGTATACTAGAAATTCCTCTGTTTCAGCGTAGTTTTAGTTGGCATACATTCATTGCGCTGACTATAGTCTGTTAAATATAGCTTGATACGCGTGACAGTTCTCATAAAGGTCATGCGCATGAAGTTTCGTATTTTTTACTGTCAAAATGTACGCAAGAGAATGTCGTACTTTATTGGCATAGACAAATTTTAGAGATGTTCCTTGCGTCATCTAAACCACATCGATATTGAAAGTGAAAAAATCGATATAAGATACGCATTTAATACTACTTGGTTCATGAATATTTAAAATGGTTCCACAAGCTATATCCTATAGGTAATTTAAGTTTATTAAAAGTTATACTTATAAAAAATATAGCATAAAAAACAAGACAAATTATTTGGTACATAACACAGGTATACCAAATATTTACCATCGTATCAATTTTAAAAATTCGTCAAATATAGCGCCAAAGTTTATATAGATAAAATGGCCGCGCACCGCGCAATATGACATGCGTGTGACATATGCGCAATATGAAGCTCTGCAAGGGAAAATATGTAGACGCTCGTAACTCCGTACCAGTCGGTTCAAAAAAACAAACCGTCGACTACCAGCAACAAAAAAAAAACGAACTAATCGCATATCTGCAGAGCAAAGGCATAGAATCCAATGATACGATGCTGAAAAGTGAATAACTTAAGTTAATTAAAATCCGCAAACCCAGTACGCCAACTTCCATTTTAGATGAAATTGTGAAGGAGATGGGCGAAACAGTCATCCGTTTGCCACCATTTCACTGCCATTATAACGCAATTGAATTGATTTGGGCCCATGTTAAAAGTCACGCAGCCAAAAACAATACAAAACCACCTTTCACGGCAAATAAGATGTTAACATTACTGCACGATGCCTGCGAACATGTCACACCAGACGATTGGAAGAAAGTTGTAGATAAATGCCGAAAAATTATTCATGAAGATTGGGAACGCGAAGTTCGATTCGACAATTTGTCGGATCATGAATTGATAATTAATTTACAAGATTGTTCGAGTGAGTCTGAATCCCAATACGACGACGATGATTTGGGTTGTGCAGTGCTTATATAATAAAAAATGATGACATGTAAGTACAATAAAAAACGTTGACTCACATATTCATATTGTTTTATTTCACTCTAATGTATACGTAGGTACAGAAAAATCACCATAAGATTGATTATAATTAGAATATAAAATAAAACATTCGATGATCGTTTTTTTAACATTGTTCGAAAATCGATTTCGCCGACACTAGACATCTCAATCTGACAACTGTAACGCGTATCAAGCTATATTTAACAGACTATATGTATCTGTATCATATATAATCTAAGGGCAGAGGATAACTAAAGGAGAGAGAGCAAATTTAGTTGTACTTTATCATTCAACTTGCAAACGTTAAAAATACACATATTGAAATAACATCGTAGAATAAAAAATAGAATTATTAAACACAAGGTTAAAATAAAAACTTATATTATAAACAAAAAGTCAAAAAAACAAAAAAAAAATTTTTGCAGTAAAAAAAAAGGACATGAAATAAAAAGTATAAATATTATGAAACAGGACATTCAACAAAAAAAAAAAGATTCATTAACATTAAATAAAAAATACTTTTCATCAAATGAAATTAAATACTTTACATTAAGTGAGACTAAATAAAAATAAAAACTTTAGATACAAAAAAAAACAATTGTTTTTAAACATGGTTCTGTGCAACTCCCTCTTACAAAAGTCAACCCCGACATCAAAAATTAATGTGAAAAATTCGACAACGTATTCAACACAATAAGAATAAAAAACTAAGAAGAATTGGAAGATAATGTATAGCCATTAGTATATTTAAAAAAATAAAATAATTTTTCCCAACAAACGGGATATATTTATTTTTCCCATTTTTTCTGTTGTTTAGTACTATTTCTATTTACTTTTTATAATATTTTGTACAAATGTATTTTTTTTTGTAAATACTCAACTGTGTAAAAATAACAGTCCCAGAACACGCTTTTTCCTAATGGGGTGTGATTGTATATGTAATATTTATTTTATCTTCTTCTTCGTGTCAGCAGCATTCAAACAGTTCTCGACCAACGTCAGTTGGCAACGTCAGATGCTGCGCCACTACAGCGCAGTAGGTCCTCGAGTGAGCAGGTAGCAGGGCAATCTCGTAGGTGGTCAGTGGTCTGCGGCAGGCCGCATTCACACGAGAGGCAGTCGTCGTCTGATATGATTCCCCATCTCCTTAGGTTATCTTTCGATCTGCCGACGCCCGTTCTTAATCTATTTAGTGATTTCCAGGTGCGCCAGTCCAGACTGTGACCTGGGGGGAGATGCTCCTGAGGTTTGATGAACTCTTTTGAAGATTTTTCTCGCCACAAGGTGAGCCTGGCTTCCTCTGGAGATGTTTTGAGCGGCTTAGTGTATCTTAGGAAGCCCTCGCGGGATTTCAGCCTGGGTCGGGCAGTCTCACAGTTGTAAAGGCAGTGCGAGGGTTGGTGTTGAGCTTTGTTCAGTTCTACGCTACATTGCACCTCGCGCCTGATGCTAGGGGGTGCTATTCCTGCAAGAGGGTACAGCTTGTCCAGTGGAGTGGGTTTAAGGCAGCACGCAAGAGCGATGGTTGTGCGCCCCATTCAGAGTTGGCCAGTTTGCGTAGAAGATTGTTTCTTGTAGCCACTTTCTGCTTGGTGTTAGTGCAGTGTGTTTTGAATGAGAGAGTTATTTTATGTAATAAATGAATAATACATACATACATACATACATACCATCACGCCATGTCCCTTACGGGGTAGGCAGAGAGAACCGAACGCCATATCTTTCTATCCTGGCACACATTCATCGCCTCGTCAACATTCATGCATCGTCTCATACATGTTCGTCTATTGTACATGCTTCTAACATTTCCGTCTTTCAGAATATCGTTCACATGGTCGTGCCATCCCTTTCTTGGGCGGCCCCGGCCTCTCAATCCATTCCTATCCGCATTGTATATTTTCTTCGTCAGGCGTTCCTCATTCATTCTACCCATGTGGCCAAACCATCTCAGTGTGTTCACTTTCATTCTATTAATGATATCTTTCTTCATCTTACATTCTTTCCTTATGTTCTCATTTCTTACCCTGTCATACATCGTTCTATTGCAGATTCTTCTTAGCGATCTCATTTCAACAGCATTTATTCTGCTTTCGTGCGACTTCTGCCATGTCCAGGTTTCACTTGCATACGTCAATGTCGGCACTAAGATAGCGTTATGAATGGCAACTTTGGCAGCCTTTGATATGTTGCGATCATTCATAACTGGTCTCAGTGCTCCATTCACTCTGTTTCCTGCCATAACTCTTCTTTCGATATCCTTATCAGGTCGTCCATTCCGTTGAAACATGCTTCCCAGATATACATACTCGTCGACTTGCTCGAGCCATTCATTCTCTACTCTTATTTTACACGCTGTTCTGCTTTCGCTCGATAAATGAATAAAATAAAACTAAATGTTGAAAGTTGTATATAATACGTTTTATTATAATGAATGATATTTTACGAGATTTATTTAAAAAGCTCTGGATAATTATCTTGAAAATTCAAACAATACTTGTATATTATGCTTGATAATTTGTATTTTTAAATATAAAAAAAGTTTAAGCCAGTAAAAAGTTATTCATTTAAAAAGTAATTAATATGTCTCTTAGAATTAAAACTGTTTAAAATAATGTACATGTTATAAAACTGTTGCCTTTGTCCATATTTTGCGCATTTTATCTTATTGTAGACATTGTCCGTGTTTTGTATTTGTAATTCTTCTGCTGATGTCTAAAATTTAAACATGTATTCTACTTTCAATGGTTTGTAAATTTTTTCTACAATTGATGTTTTACACGTGTTATTTACTGTTGACACACTCTATGTTTCGTTATTTACGTGAATCACAAAAAAATCTTGCTACAAATTACATCATTATATTAGGAAGAGGTTTCTTTTTCTTTTGTACCTACTATTTTCTCGGTGTGTGTGTGATACATATATCAAGGTGAAATTTATGCGAACATTAATGGGATGGCAAATGCGAGAAAATGCGAAAATCCAGTTATGTTTTTGCGGGATAACTTATGCTCCTTGAAGTGAGTTTCGAAATTGTCGAGAATACAAAAATATGTATTTTCCGATATAAGTGTGAGCGGCTTTATGAATAATTGAAATGATATACGTCGAGAGGCAGAAACTTGCGTGCGGGACGACCGCTCACTTTGCTTGTTATTCTTGACAAATGCCTCCCTTTTTCCTCACCCTGCTGCCTAAATTTAGGATTGCCATCATTTCTAAGTAATATGGACCAGTTAAGGAGAATAATCAGCGGTGCACTGGACGTAATAATGAACTGAACAAAATTGATACATTATCAATTTGATCTTAATCCTACTTTGAATATTCCACTGGCTGTCAATAAGTATGTCTTATTTCGTATTACGTCAAAAAGCGGCAACAGTAAAATAATAATGAACACTTCCTTGCACTCTGCGAAAGTGGTGAGTTTATTGCCGTATGGAAATTAATTCCAATTAACCAGTGTTTCCAGCCCAGAGAAGCAATATTTGCGTGAGAAATGAATTTAAATAAATTTCTCCTCTGCTGGGAATCGAACCCAGGACGCCCTCACAGAAACCGAAAGGCTTACTGACTGTGACACGGCGGTCGGCAATACACTACAATACACTGTTAAAACAAGATAAATTTATTGATAACAAAATATTTTAGTATTTTTTTACTAAAAATGAACAGCAAAAATCTTTGTATTATCCACTTCACATTTATTTTTCGTTATAATGATTTCAGATTTTTCAACCCATATTCAGTAACAACTTAAATGTGACTGATTCGACAAATGTCATCCTACATTGGGGTGAGTGAGAGCGTGTTGGGTATGATGGTTTTGATACCCTCAATGTTTGCAAAAAATATTTTAATAATTATAAATTTACTGTTTGGCTACCGATTTTTTGACCAAAATATTGTTAACAGTAACTGAATTTAAGATATTATAACTGTATTGTTTGGCCATGTGCACAAATCAATTGGTTACAGTAACCAAATGTTGAGTAGTCGTTATGATTTGGTTACTTTTAACACGAAATTTTGTTACTAGTAACAAAAAAAAATCAGTGTACAGACACGATGGTAAAATAATGTGACAGTCCCGTAAGTTTACGATACGTATGGAAACCCTACCCATTTTCAACCCTTACTTGACTCCGTCCAATAAATACAATTTAACGGGACAACAAAATGTTTCAAATGTATAGGATTTTGTACCGTAAATATGAATCTTGTCAAATACTTTCAAAATGTCTTTTTTATAGGCAATGACTTATACGTATGGTGTTATGCTGTACAAATGAGATCATTAAGAACAATACGCAACAGAAAGATGTAAGTACGATAATGTAATAAATTTAAACAATGCAATCAAAAATAGTATTTTTTTTATATTTGTCTAATTTCCAAAGAAACATATTATGTATGTATATATTTTTTTTTGTTTTTTTACAAAAAAATTAATATGTCCTTGTTAAACAAGTACATATACATCTTCCTACGTTCCCTAAAATAAGCAAATAAATTTGGAAGTAGATGGGTCGATGGCAGAGCGGATAGCGCGCTGGGCTAGTAATCCAGTGGTCGCGAGTTCGAATCCTGCCTCGACCGATTTCGTTCACCTATAGCACAAGCATTTATTTGCTTATTTTAGGGAACGTAGGAAGATGTATATGTACTTGTTTAACAAGGACATATTCATTTTTTAAAAAAAAAAAAAAAAATGCTTGTGCTATAGGTGAACGAAATCGGTCGAGGCAGGATTCGAACTCGCGACCACTGGATTACTAGCCCAGCGTGCTAACCGCTCTGCCACCGACCCATCTAAATAAAATAAAATATTGTACTGAATATTTTATTTTATTTTATTGGGGGTATACACAGAACAACAGGTTACATTCAATACAATTATGTATGTGTTATTTATATTTAACACAACAGAAGAGAAAAAAAATGTAAAGAAATAATCATTAAAAGATGGTTATGGAGGATAGTAAGATAGGAAAGTGACGGGGAATGTCAGAGGATGACTAAAAGAGGGAGAGCAAATTAAGTTGTACAGTATTCATACAATAAAATAAAACAAAACATCTATCTATTGCTATCTCGGATCATGTTTGATAATTCTTTCATATACCTACCTGCTATACGGAGTATGAAATATGTATGTCTAAACTATTGAATGTTTCGCAGATAAGAGGAATGGTAATATATGTACTTCAGGAAAGGATTTCTTCTAGTTAATAAACCTTCTTTTATATACACTTACTTTGCAAATAAAAAAATAGATTGTAGAACAATGATTTTATTTTGGAAACACCACAAAAATTTGCTACGGACTTCTTACACATGACATACTCTAAATTATAAAAAAAGGATTATTATAGAAAGATAATGCAAGATAAAGGAAAATATTATAGATATCATGAAATTTAATTTTTATAGGTAGTTTGTACAAGTTAAAAGAACTAAAAAAAGGAAGACGGTTTAGAAAAATATTCACAGATGAAATAGAAGAAATCCAAAACGACATAAGAAAGAAGTATAATCCTGAAAGTAGGCGAGCATGTTGTATGAAACGACGCATTAAACTATATTTCACACTAGCGGACCCGACAGACGTTGTCCTGTCCGAACATTGGCTTGCTTGCTATTCCAGCTGTATGTGTTCGCTGACATAGACACGAACAGACGAATATTTATATAAAGAAGAATATTTTATTGCCGTATGGTTTATTTGTTAAAATATTTGTTTTATATTTATTTATTTACGTTGTTACAATTTTTAATTAAATTGGTAAATCTAAATCATTCAGAGACACTCTCAAACACATAAAAAAATCATCAAAATCGGTCCACCCGTTTAGGAGCTTAGTGACATACACACGCACAGAGGAATTATATATAAAGATATATAAATATTGAATATTCACGAAAACGGCAACAAATTTTACAACTGAAAAATATTATATTTATCATAAATCTGCAGCCTTATATATTTCTTATGAAAAATTTATTATATCGTAAAGTATAATGCATGCTTATTTAAAAAATACTGAAATATTTTATTTTCGTCAAAAAACCAATAGATTTTAGGGCATTGTTCTAAATTTAAAAATTAATTTTGCACAATAATTTACAATCAGCCTTAATTACTTGATCGTTATTGATTAATAACCTTTATACAAAAAAATATTATAAAATTATTTTTAAGACATCATTTAATTTTATACAGCTTTTTATATGTAATAATATATACACGTATGAATGTTTCGAAAAGCAAAATACGAAGTTGACTCATCTACTATAAAAAATATACAAAAATACACAGCAACAGTTGTGAAAGACGAAATCAATGAAGTGGAGACCATGGAAGGCGGCGTGACTCAGTGCAGAAGCTGGTGGTTTAGCTGAACCCATTGGATATTCATATTCTGAAATAACAAAAAAAAAAGATATTTAAAACAATCCTTATTTTACCTGAGTTATTTTTTGTTAACTTTATTTTAAACAATTCGTTAAAAGTAAGTTCGATTCAAACCAATCTCTCGTGGTTTGTGAATTGTTTATTTCTGATTGTATTTCTGTGAATTGTTTAGCCTGATTGTAACGTAAGTAGGTAAGTATGGTATATGAAGGATGCATTGAGAACGGACTGAGGATGAATGCCAGCAAATCAAAGGCAATGGTCTTTGAAAAGAGTGAAAGCAGAACAGCGTGCCAAATAAAAGTAGAGAACGAATGGCTCGAGCAGTTCGATGAATATGTCTGGGAAGTTTGTTTCAACGGAATGGACGAATTCATAAGGAGATCGAAAGAAGAGTTATGACAGGAAACAGAGTGAATGGAGCATTTAGACCTGTTATGAATGATAGCAATATATCGAAGAATGCCAAAATTGCCATTCATAACGCAATCGTAGTGCCAAACTTGACGTATGGAAGTGAAACCTGGACATGGACAGACGGCGCATGAAAGCAGAATAAATGCAGTTGAAATAGATCGCTAGAAGGATCGCTAGAAGGAAGGAAGGAAGGAAGGAAATGAGATCGTTAAGAAGGATTTGTAATAGAACGATGTATGACCGAGTAAGAAACGAGGATATAAGGAAAGAATGTAAGATTAAGAAAGATGTCATTACTAGAATGAAAGTGATCACATTGAGATGGTTTGGTCACATGGGGAGAATGAATGAGGAGCGCCTGACGAAGAAAATATACAGAGCGGAAAGGAATGGAATGAGAGGTCGGGGACGCCCAAGAAAGGGATGGCACGACCATGTGAACGAAATTTTGAAAGACGGAAATGTTAGAAGTGTGAGCAATAGACGAACATGTATGAGACGATGCATGAATGTGGACGAGGCGAGGGATGCGTGCCAGGATAGAAAAATGTGGCGTTCGGTTCTCTCTGCCTACCCCGCAAGGGACATGGCGTGATGGTATGTATGTATGTATGTATGTAAATAGATCGCTAAGACGCATTTGTAATAGAAAGATGTTTGACAGTGTACGAAACGAGGACACAAGAAAATAATGAAAAATAAATTATGTAAGATGTAATTAATAGAATGAAAGATAACACATGGAGATGATTTGGCGTGATGGTATGTATGTGTTTTTTGAATATTCAAAAGTAAATTATTATTAGTTGAATATTTTCCATTACCTGGATTCGCGCGAAACTCTTGATCATTTTCATCTGCTACTTTATTAGAAGCATATTTTTGTTTCGTTATCTTCTTTCTATGTCTTTCTGAAATAAATAAAAGAACAAGCATTTAACACAAAGTCAACCTGTTATTGTCATAAATATTTATTTATTTATTTAACATTTTGTACATAATATAAACAATTATAATGCACACTGGCGGGCTTATTGCCATTAGACAATTTCTTCCAACCAACCAGATTACAGAGTGACAGGATAATACATGTTCATCAATAAAAAAAAATGAAAGCTACAAAAGAACAAATAAAATATACATAACACCAAGATAAATAAAAAGAAAAACATCATAGCAACAAAAAAGGGATTGGGAAAGAAGATGAAGAGGAAATCGAGATCAGGTATTATCGGAGAGATATCCCTGCTTTAGTCTTCTCTTGAAAATGGAAAGCGAGTTTGACGAAGTTATATCAGGACTCAAATTATTCCAGAGTCTTGCTGAACGCACTTCAAAGGAAGAGCTGAAAAATTCAGTGTTGTCAATGGGGATAGTTAATGTAGTACGTTCAGCAGATTGAAGCGATAGGCCGTGATTAGATAAATAGGTGAATTTGATTTTAAGGTACTGCGGTGAATTAGGATTAAAGAGCGTATTATAAAGAAGTGACAAAATATGTATATTTCGCCGTTGTCGTATCTTAGGCCAATGGAGAAGATTACGGTAAGAGGAAATGTGATAGAATTTTTTAAGTCCAAAGATGAAGCGGATACAAACATTCTGGAGGCGCTCGAGTTTGTTGATATGATCCTCGTTCGCATCCAAATAACAAACGTCAGCATAGTCAAGTAAAGGAAGGAGAAGTGATTGTGCTAGGGTTACTTTGCAATGCAAAGGAAGAATATTTTTGAGTCTATTGAGAGAGTGGATGTTAAAGAAAAGGGTTTTAATTAGAAAGTTAAAATAAATCGATCATATTACTCATTATCGTAATCTTCTTTATTGGCCCAAGATACGACAACGAGGTAATATACATTATGTATCTTGTCATTACTATACAGTGTCCTTTTTAATCCAAATTTACCTCAGTATCTCAAAGATAAATTCATTTATCTTTCAAGCCACGGGCGTCCACTTCGATCTGCTGAACGTGCTTTACTATACAATCCCTGTTCATAGTTCTGATTTTTTAGCTCTTCATTTGAAGTACATTCAGCTAGACTATGGAATAGCCTAAGTCCTGATATTACGTCGTCTATCTCACTGAACATCTTCAAGAAAAGGCTAAAGCAAAAATATTTATCTGACAACACCTGTGCCCCGTTCCACCATCGTACTTTTCAACTTTGCGCTTTGCACTTTGCAATTCGTCGGCATGTTTACGTTCCACCATTAAATTTTTTCGCAAAGTAAAAGTTGCAATTTGCAAAGCGAAAAGTAGACGCCTATTGCAAAGCAAATAAGCTGTTCTGTTCCACCATCGCTAGTTTTCATAAAAAAACTTTGCAAACCTTGCGAATAATTGAAAAGAATATTTTGACATTTCAAATTTGCCATTCGTCGAGTTGCGAAAGTAGAAGATGTTTGTTCAGAATTTTTGAGTAAATTTATTATAAAATTTTGCATAAATTATTGTTAGAAAGGGATGAGGAAGACGGGGTTGTAAGAAATTATACAGAAAGGATAAATTTCGGAAATATTTTATCCACGCAGTTCCTCGAATATTTTCGCATAAATATCACTCAGTGTGAATATGTCTTGATTAAGTACACGATTTATTCTGATTTTTTAGGTAATTTAAACTATGTTTATGTGATTATTATGTCCGCTTTTTCTAAGTTTATATGATTATTTCACTACTCATTTACACATATTTTAAGGTACAGAACAGCACTAAGAGAAGCAAATGATTGTCTCCTCAACAGCAAATAATTCAGTGAAGCACCTGTTGTTTCACTGTATTAGTGTAGTGTCACTAAATGCTCCAAAAAGAACTCCTTTCTTTTCTTTAATTATCTCCAACACGGCTACTTTTTTCTTAATATTGTCTTTCCGGCTCATTTTCTAACAACAACGAAATCACAGAACAGACAAGAACGAACGGTGTCAAATGATCGTGTACGCTACGCGCGAAACACTCGGTAGTACTAAGTTATCACTAGGTGTCGCTAGCGTCAATTGAAAAGACTTTGTAAATGTTTGGCGACGCCACAAAGTGACCATTTTTTTTTCGTGGAACGCGAACGCTTTGCACATTCCGAAATTCTCAAATCGCAAAACGAAAAGTGAAAAGTTGAAAAGTACAATGGTGGAACGGGGCACTGATTACATCTCCTTTAGTTTTCCTATCATTTCTATGAATTGTTCTTATATGCTATCTTCTTTGTTTTTTTTATACATTTCTTCTGATATCTTTATTTATTTTGTAATGTGATTAACTTATTGCCATAGTACACATTGTTTTGTATATTTAACATTTACTCTGGTTGGTTCGAAGAAATTGCCATTAGGCAATAAGCCCGTCAGTGTACTAATCATATGTACAAAAAGTTTCAAAATAAAAATAAAATAAATAAATAAAAAACTTCAATAGTAAGCATTCAACAAAATCACTCGCTATCATAAAAAAAACAAAATATTTTTAACAGACTTCTCTTAGCCAAATATCATTTTTTGTCTTAGAATATGTATTTAGTATACATTTTTTTTCATTTCAACCTAGTATACTTAATTTAAACGATTTGTCGTCGAGTTTTGATGAGATTTCTTTCCTAGAACTCCATTTAAAAAAGGGAATCGAAAAACATTTTGTTAATGATTTCACCGTGGAGTTTACGTAATAAAAATTAAGAGTTATGTTTTTTTTTTAATGCAAACAAATGTTGTGTTTTACTGTCCCTCACAAATAGGGTAGCCCGTACACAGTCAAGCTGGATTGCGATCTTTGATTTTGATCACGGATTGCGATCCAGATTGACTGTGTACGGGCTGTTTAACCCTAGTAAATATTGGTCATTCTTGATCCTTAAGATATATTTTTCCAGGATGTAAATATATATTTTTTACGATTCTTCTCTCTCGAACAAGAGTTCTTAACTCTATCAATCAACGTAAATATTTTGTTGACACCAAAGTTTGAAATGATGATAAGATCACAGAGTCTAATACTCGATATTGTAATCTGTATTGCGTTCATAAAATATTTTTCGATTGAAAAAAATCTATGATTATATTATTATAAGATTATGAAGATTTGGCTCCAATGTCAAACTCATTTATTTAAATATGAAAATTGTTTAGATATGATATGAGTTTAAGTACAGACCTTTTTTCTTTGTTGGAATAACGTTATCAGGGAAGAGAGGACCCGCTGTGCTGGTTATAGAAGGGGCGGGGATTTCTGAAAATAATGAAAAACTTTTAGCAAAGATTGAATTTCACATTCTTTTTTTAATAAAAATGCTCATGGGACATTTTCTTACAAAACTTTAAATTTTGCACGAAACTTTGCATGTAATCACTGTGTTAATTGGAGAATGATTATTTAATTGAAAACATTATTAAATATTGGTTAAATAAAATTTAAAATAAAATGAATTAATCAATGTTTTTATGATGTTTATCAATTAAATATTGTTATGTTTTAAGGCAAAGAATTTAATATTGATATTAAATTAGTATAAAAAAAGATATTTTGATACAGGTAAATAGTCAAAGTACCACTATTTTATTCTAAAGAAGACCTTATATACCTACTGATTTTAATTTGACCTTTAAATAAACAAAACCAACTGAATATATTCAATTTAAAAATAAAACAATATACACCACCATAAGATTTATTATAATAACTATTCAACACGTATGTAGTTAGCATATTTTTAAAATAAAACCTACAGAGTATAATAAGATACGCAGATCGATAGACATCCAAGTGCAGGTCAGAAGACCAGGCAGACCCCTGACAATGTGACCCCTGGCACTAAACTATCAGAAGGGAGTTGCGAAAGGCAGACTTACGCGATGAGACACACATGAGAGAAATACCTACTTGGGGAACGAGGACAAGGAGGGCTAACCCCACATAATGGGAAGAAATGGCGAGGGCTAAGAAGAAGATTTGACATCATACACACAAAAATGGTCAAAACTCTAAACTCATTGTTGGTACGACAGGAGTGTGGCGGAACGGCGCCTGTCAACCATTCAGCTAATAGGAAGCGTCAATTTCTGATCGTAACGGAGGGACCAATGGAAGCCGTCGATCTTTCCAGAAACAGCACGGAGAAGAATATAAGCAGAAGATTGAGGACGCGCAAGACAGTGCCAATAAATCTCCTCTCCTGTTCATTACTTATGTTTATTATTTAGTGAAATTGAATTTTATAAAAGTTGTAAGAATAATATATTGTTTTATATCGTGAGTTTCATTTCTCTGTACAAAACTCGAACCTGGTACCTTTTTACTAAAAATATCTGAATATAATATTATAATCATTTGAATATTTAAATAAATTAAATTAGTATGTTTTTATTTATTTAGTGTGTCAGTTTATGTTAATTCGATTTGTTCTCAACTGATTCGAATCTGTATATCAGGAATTCAAAACCCGAGTAAACTTATCAAGTAAACCACATACACACATACATATATGTTACAGAACGAATATAATATGAAAAATAGAAAATATCTTAAATATTTTTTTTATATAAATGACTAAGGAGTGATATAATGCTACATAGTATTAGAATTTATGCTAAGTTTAGGGAGCGTATGAGGATGTATATCAACTTGTTACAAGGACAAATGCATTTAAAATAAACAAATTATGATTAATAAGCATGTTTAATGTTTAAAGATAAGTAATTGACTATCGTTGTTGACTCTGACTGAAGATGATAACTTCAATTATCGATATTATAATATAAACAAATATAAAAAAAAACAATAAACAAATCACCGAAAAAACTTTACCGTTCCTCGTATCTGCGAAACTTTTAACAAAATTTTCAATAGTTTAGGCATATTTCATACTCCGTATAGCAGGTATATGAATGAATTAACCAACATTATCCGAGATACATAACAATAGATAGAAGTTTTCTTTTCTTTTATTGTATGAATACAGTACAACTTAATTTGATCTCCCTCTTTTAGTTATCCTCTGACATTCTCGTCACTTTCCTATCCCACTATCCTTAACCATCTCCTAATAATTATTTCTGTACATTTTTTTCTCTTCTGTTGTGTTAAATTGTATTAATTACAGTATTGTATAATTGGATGGCAGGCCTAGCTATAGATTGTTCCACTTAGCATATATATTTTAATAAATGTAACCTGTTTATCTGTGTATACCCCCAATAAAATAAAATAAAATATTATAAAATCACGACATACCGTCCAATCTGATGATACCGTCAGTCTCTCCGAGGGAATTCTTGGCCACACATTTGTAGGCTCCAAAGTCTCTGGAAGTCACTCGACGAATCCTCAACATCATATATCGGGTGTAGCCACTGTCGAGGGATACGGCCTCGTATTTGTCACCAGCAGGCTCCATTTCTGACAAAGAATCATAGTATTAGGATATAATTTGATGCCAAGGGAAATGTTAAAGCTTGAATTACAGACGAGCATGTATGAGACGATACACGACTTTTGATAAGGTGATGAACGCGTGATACGATAGAAAAATGTGTCGTCCCATTCTCTCTGCCTACCCGCACAAGGGACTTGGCGTGATGTAATGTATGTGTAATTTGAGATAAAGAACCAACCTTTTGTAAAAAAATATCGAAAAAAATTGTCATAAAAGATTTCCGAATATTATAATTGAGGTTATTCATTATTTTTCACTTTTTTCAAATCAAGTGTAGATGTACATGTGCAACATGTATAAATTCATCGATGTTGGATTATAAAAACCAGAAATTCAATGAAAATTTGAATCAAAGTTATATATATTTACAAAGAAAATGTCGGCTGTTAAAAAATCATTTTACTGTCGCTTCCATAAGTTTTTTTTTATTTATGGTAATTTAAATCGTCACTTCATGACTTTGTAACAAGATGGAAATTTATGACGAAGTATTGAAAGATAAAATTGCGAAAATTCAACAAAACGAGAGGAAAATATTTCGTTGAATGATTTCGATTCAAGAAACAATATTCAACACAGGTTTACTGAAAAAAAAGTATAAACCACAAAAAATAATAAAACCACTATATAATAAAGTATAAATACATTTTCATTCGTATTTTTCTACTGTGCCTAGTATCTAGATACATACATGAGCACAAAACAATTGTGTACTATAAATGTACTGAGTGTTTGTATATATTATTGATGTTATGTATGTTTACGATTTACGACATTGCGCCAAAGAGAACTGGGTACGACATATTTCGGCTTAGCATACATTTTTCGTCTATCTTACATTCATACATGCTCGTCCGTAATTGAAACATACCTAGTTACTTTTTTTCGGGATATTGACCACACAAATGTGCTAGAGTTTCATTACTGATCCTTACCTCTCATTACTTCACTATTATCTTTTAAAATTTACCTTGTCATCATTTATATGCAGCTGGAAAATATGACTTTAATATTGTTTAAAATATTCTTCGAATGATACAGTATTTAATAATCACTCCTTATCTAATTACACGTATTTTTCAGATATTCTAATATCAGAAACGCTATGATGTTCTATATTAGTTAAATTTAGACTTAGGTATTCCAAGAATTCCATTATATATGATGTCTATAATTAAAAGTAAAACATTTTTTTGATTCTTCATGAATTTAATATATGCGATAGGCCTATTTCGCCTTGATAGGGCATTTACGAGCTTATGACTATTTTGACAATTTTAATTAAAATTAAAACTATGTCTAACTATGTACAAGGAGCTTACAGGTTGGTCAATAAATTAAAAGTCTCAACCAATCAGGACAAAGCAAATAAATCAATTTATTTGTATTACTTTTCATAATATCAATAGTTTTAAATGACCAATCACAAGAACCTGTACGCTCCTCCTATATAATTAGTCATATTTTTAATCTTTAAATATAAGTGAAAATTGTCAAAATAGTCATAAGCTCGTAAATGCCCTAAAAAGGCGAAAAAGGCCTATCGCATAAATTAAATTCATGTAGAATCATGAAAGTATTTTACGTTTAATTATAGACACCATTCATAATTAAAGTATCTGATTTTCAGAGATAATTTTTACCTGAGAGAATCATATCTCCTCTTTCTGTGGTCCAGTAGTTAATGGATGCTGGATATGCCTCTGTGTGGCACTCCAAAGCAACATCTTGACCAACGTAAGCTGCTTCCAGTTGGTTGGATATTGATAACATTGGAGGAACTATCAAACAAACACCACAATCACAAAGTAAACCAATATAGGTACTTACAAAACTTATTGAACACATAATCATTGAATATTGTGACTGAATTTTAATGTCTTTAATTGTAATTTGTTTCGAACATTTCATACACTAAAGTTTAAATCTACAAAGTTTACTATCTGCAAAGTTCTAGTAAATACATATGTCAAGCTAATAATGAAACTTACATTGTACCATTAGCATAACTCTTTTGCTAATGGATGGAGGTACTCCGTTAGATGCTATGCAAAGGTATGCTCCCATGTGTAGTCTAGACACCTTGTTGATGGAAAGTACTTCACCATCCACCACATTAACTGAAATAAAACGTAAATTTTTTAAACCAATAAAATATAAAATTAAATATACGTTATTTTCTAAGGCACAGACAAAATAAAAAAATGCATAATCGTTTACCACAGTGTAAAACTGTAAAATATGTAAATAATGTATTTAATGTTTAAGATGTTACCCAAAAATGATTAATTTGACAATTTAAACAAGAGATGCTATGATTCTTAATGGATTTTGCCTATTTATTCAATATGCACGAACAACCAAACGATATTTTGTCTTATAAATCCATCTTATCATCTAAGTAAATAAATACCATATAAAATAAAATAATATAAAATTTTTACTTATTAAAATTTAAACTTAAATTATTAGCAAAGAACATTTTCAAGTAGACTATCTACTTGAATATTTAAGTACTAAAATAATTATTATTGAAATAAGCTGTATTAAATTTGTTTTCGTATAAATTTTAATTGATTTCCGTGAAGTATTTTTGGTCGAAAAGCTACGTTATATTATAAACCAGCTGTCGATTTGTTCAAGAGAATTTTTGGCTCTTGTAAATCGACAGCATGAACTTTTGTCTCCTATGAGAGAATCGTATGGGGTAATGGACTTTTTTAATGGTTTACCAACTTATTGAAACAAGAAAAACATAAAAAACAAAAAATTTTGAATATTTAAATTTTTTACATATTTCAAAATAATTAAAGTAAGAACTCTGAAAATTTGTATTCTTAAATAGATAAAATGTTTAATGTGTTATTTAGTAGAGGTGAATGTAACATTACAAAATAGATACACCCCTTTTTTAACACGAGATTTTATCTCAATTAAAGAGGGTTATTATGAAATATATAATGGAACTTGTTTACCTTATTTTTTGTAATTTATATGTTCTTTGTAATTGATTAGATTAATAAATTTAAAAAAAATTACCGATGACTATGCATGCTTAAAATTTTCAGCTTGATTTATTTCATATTTAGAAAATATTGAACATTTTTGTATTATTCATGCATTCAAGTAAACGATAATGAATATGAGGGCCTAAAGACGGAGCTGACGCCTGCATTTTTGGACTGGCTCAGGGCCCTGACCTGAATATGTCATGATATTTTGTTTTATACTTAATTGTGTATTTTATTTGATTTTAATGTATTGTAAATTCACTATGTCATACGATAAATGAATAACTCATTGCATTCAACCATGAGTATTTTATGAGTTTATTTTTACGCGAGTAAAACCCTGAAACGAATGTCCTGAATATTTTATTTGATTTACTTGTCACTATTATTACGAAGACTGGTAAAATAATCATTAATAATATTTTTGAAAATTATAAATTTAATATTCACCTGTGTCTCCATTATAATTAAAATCATCTCCATCTTCTCTCCTCCACATGACATAAGGTTCAGGATATCCTGACGCCTTACATCCCAATGTAACATTACTGGATTCTCTCACTACCAGGTCTGTTGAAGTTTTCTCGTCTATTATCACAGGAGGAACTGAAACAGACATTTGAATACAAATGAAATTTTATTAGTATTCACATAATATGTATCATACAATTCAGAAAACTACACACGGTAATAACAGACAATTTACCAATTACACTACATACAAGGGCTCCATCGAAGCTAAGGTGAAACTCGCCTCCAAAAAATTGAGCGTACTATATAGAGCGCGTAGATATTTTACTAAGACCCAGATCTGTATACTCTACAAAGCGCAAATACGTCCAATTATTGAATATGGTAGTCACCTCTGGAGCGGCGCCCCCCAATACCTTCTGAATACCCTCGAAGCTGTCTAAAGGCGTGCTATACGTCTGATTGATGATCCATCACTGACTGATGGATTGCAATCACTAGAACACAGACGCAGAGTCGGTATTTTAAGTTTATTCTATAGATACTACCACGGGAATTGCTCAGAAGAACTTGCATCTTTGGTCCCTCCTCCACCCACTCGCAACAGAGTCACTCGCTTCACTCAATCGCAGCACCCATTCACAGTGGACCTTCAACATATACGAACAAGTCGCTTCTCGAACTCCTTTATTAATACAGCAGCCCGACTGTGGAACGATCTTCCGAATTCTGTGTTTTCACCTTCGTAAAACCCGGGTCTTTTTAAAATCCGAATTAATAAACTATTTTCTAGATTGCAAACCCCTCCCAACGCTACGTAGTGCGCTTCTTCGGAAGAGTAAAATGGACCCAAATCCTAATAGCTGGCGTCCCCTACGTGGACATGTTAAAAAAAAAATTAAAACTTTTAATTAAAAAAAAATGAATATATCCTTGTTTAATAAGTACAAATACATCTTACTACAATCACTTGTCTGTCTGTACGAGTCTGTATTTTAATTTCATAACAATTTTTGAATTTTTATTGAATACTTTAAAGTCAAATAAAGCCTAGCGTCTATATAGGCGCAGCGGATGGATAATTGACACTCCTTTCCAATCATCTTTATATTCCACAACCTCTATCTCCTTGGTAAAGTGATGGTATTTGAGAAGAGCGAAAGACGAACAAAATGCGAGATACCAGTGGAGAATGTACAATTAGAATAAGTGGATGAATATTTATACTTAGGAAGCATGTTTCAGCGTGATGGAAGATTGGAAAAAGATATTGAAAGGAGAGTAACGGCAGGTAATAGAGTGAATGGTGCATTAAGACCGGTAATGGCTGACCCAATTATTTCGAGGCAAGCAAAGCTCGCGGTACACAATGGTATCGTCGCATCGACTCTAATGTATGCTAGTGAGACATGGACATGGCAGAAGACGCATGAAAGTAGAATTAACGCGGTTGAAATGAGGTCACTAAGATGAATGTGTGGTAAAACGATGTATGATAGAATAAGAAATGAGGATATTAGACGAGAATGTATGATTGAAAGAAATATCGTAAGTAAGATGAAAATAAATGCCCTAAGGTGGTTCGGCCACATAGAAAGAATGAGTGATGACCGTCTGACAAAAAAAGTATACAAGGCTGATAAAAGAGGAATGAAAAGTAGAGGTCGGCCAAGAAAGAGTTGGCACGATCACATAAATGGGATTTTGAAAGATGGAGATGTTAGAAGTAAGAATAATAGAAGAGCGTGTATGAGACGATGTATGGACGTGAATGAAGCGAGGAATGTATGTCAAGAGAGAGGAGTCTGGCGTTCGGTTCTCTCTGCCTACCCCAAATAGGGAAATGGCGTGATGGTATGGTATGGCTATCTCCTTCCTTTCTATGTTGCTGTGATTTAACATTTAATAATATTACGTGTTTATTTTTTGTTATAATTTTAATGTACCTTCCGCTACACTACTAATGGACGTACCTACGTTGCTTTGGTTGGTCGGAAGAAATTGTCTTATGCCAATGAACCCGCTATTGTACACATAGTAATGTACACAATGTAAAAAAATAAATAAATAAATGAAAATCTGTGCCAGTGTGGACTCAAGCTTTAAATATTTTGAACTAAAGTCAGCGGAGTCAACTAAGGTAAAATATATCTTAATATTGTTTTAAAAAAAACAGTGATTCTGAGTAGAAAACTCAAAAAAGATAAGCATTTGGTGGCAGAGCGGTTATTGTATTGTATTAGGAAAGTAGTGAAAAAAACATACCAACAACTTGAAGATATCCCTTTCTCGATCTCATGGGATCTGTGTTGACTTGGCACATGTACCATCCTCTGTCGCTCTCTTGAACACTCTTGATGTGAAGATACCAGGACCGGTGGTCGTTGAAGGAGAGACTTATCCTTGGATTCTGAGAGATAATGTTGTGGTGGATGCTGAGGATTGTCTGGGTGTCGACTCTCACCCACGCGACCTGGTAAGAAACATAATTCACTTAAAAAAAAAACAAATTTATATATCAAAAAAATTAAATGATATTATATGTATATAATATGCAATTAAAGACCATTATAAATAAACAAAATAAAAGTGTTGATAAGTTGTTAATAGCATATATATTAAAAAACGAGTGGGTTGTGGCCAACGCTATAATCCTCACTACCAAGTCACTCCACAGAGTGATCGATTTTTGTATGGAAAATTTTCAGCATTTATCATGAAATGAGTTTGTTCAATTAATTTCGATTTAATTTTTTTATTATGAAAACATGATAATTCTTAAATGCAGTTTCATGAAAGTGATGTGCTTTTTTAATCATTTGGAAATAAAAATATCTTATTTTAAGTTTCCTGAGCTTAGGGTCACTTTGAAAAATTTGAGAGTTATAAAAATTGAGAAGCGCTGATCAGATATCCTTCATAATCAAATGGAATCCAATCGAGTAATAGATATACAAATTTGCAAAATTTTTATTCTATAATCGATACAGTAGAATAAACATGCCATACATAGCACATTTCACATAGAAAACTAATTAAAATTGTAATACCTACCTTGAAATTACGAAGATTTTCTACAACACAAGCTAAAAGTGCATCTCTTCCAACAGAAACTGTCACATTCGGAATTGGCTCAGCGAATTGAGGAAAGAATGATTCTGAAACAACCACAAAAAAATATTTCAAAATTGAATACAAAAAAATAATATTTTAATGATTTCGGATCGTTCCATGGGTAGTAAAATATTTCATGTTTTGGTTAGAGATAAATAAATTTTATAAATGAATTAATATGACATAAAACACTTTTAATCAATGAACAAAAACTTTTTATTACAAATCAAAATTATCTCATCACACTATGACTCGAATGCACAGTCCTAGGTAAATAAATACTAACTCCCAACCTCACTGGGGTATTTAGTATTTTAAAGTTAGCAATTGCGTTGCAGAGTCATCACTAACTACTACGCCAAACAAGGTCGATGGCGTAGCATTTCACATTCTTGCGAATGAAGACAATAGATTGACAGTTTTCTATGGGTTTAGACTTGGTTTAGACTGACGTTTAAAATGTTTTTTTTTGTCGTAACAACACAAACACATGTAACAAAGCTAACACTGACAGCTCGATGTCACGATTTTCTGAAATTCCAGCGAATATTCGGCATCTCGTATAGATCGCTGAATACTCTGTGTGGAATTTGATTTGACAAAATTACTAAATACATATTTGACGAAGTCGTTAAAATTATCATAAATCGAAAACATCTCGTATTTTAGTATTATACCACTCATAAGATTCCTCGCGATCAACCTTACTTTTTCACAAATCACTCTTCTAAGGGTGGCTTGCCTAGTATTTAAAAAAAAACTTACTTTTTGACAGTACGCAAATGCTATTTTTCGTCACCGCCCATGCGATAAGTATTTATAAATGTCTCGTAGCATCCTCCAATTAGGAAGCCACATGTTCTCTTAACTAAGTGAGCGACTGTGTAATGAAAACATTGTTAGTACCTTTTTAGAATTTAGTATTTAGATCGAACTCTGCAATCGGCATTATGTCCCTATTAGGGCAGGTAGATAGTAAATATTTTGCTTCAATTATGATCCTGATTGTTAATTTTGACTAGTTTCACGAAAAATCTGGGCATTCTGAATGTGATCCTAAAAGTGAAGTATCGATCTTTATGATAACATATAGTTACTATTAAAGTACATACTTAAAAACCAATAGTTTCCTACAAAACACTAATCTCTTTATTAAGTTTCAAAATGGCAATTTCTGCGTGAAGCAAGATTTGCGTGAGAAATGATTTTAATTGGTTTTTCCTCAGTTGGGGATCGAACCCAGGAAGCCTCGTTGGCAGAGAGAAGCCAATCGACTTACTTTTATTCCACGGCGGTCGTAAAAAAATCAGTTTTGCAAATGAATAAATATGATTTGGCGTGATCTGTTATGTGCAAAATGGTTGTTATCACATCAAAACGATATTGGAATTTCGATAAAACAAATATTATTCCAAATCGCTGCGGGATGGTGAATATCAAATTTTCATTTGAAATATGTATTGTTTCACTAGTTTTGAATAATATGAATAAAGTTTTGTTTTTGTATTAAGTTGTTACCAGTTTATTAACGGTTGCCGAAAAGGAAGGCGATACATATTATTGTTTTGAATAATAACAATTTTGAATTAGAATATTTTGATCTACAAACAAAAAATATAGTTTTCTTCTTGATTTGAATAATCGATATAAATTAGCATGAGTTTTATGTAAATATAATGTCTTTTGGGTAAAATAAGAACTGTTTTAAAAATTACATAGGAGCATATAATAATAATAAAACTATAGAATACTCAATCCAATACAATACCTTACTGAAAAAGTGAAGCCGTTTTATTGGCCGGCTCGTGTCAATATATGTATGACTCTGCTGAAAGACATTGTTCGAAATGTTGACCAAATTAGTCAACATAAAGCAGTCGTGTTTACTGCAGGCTAAAGAGTATTCTATGCTATTATTATTCTATGATAGGAGCCTACTTCATTAACATAATGATTTTGCACAATGTGTAATACGTCGCATGCACCACAAATATGCATGCACTCTCACATACGCATCAATACACATATTCATACACCACACACACATACACAATACACACAATTAAACATATTATGATGACACACAGATTTACATGTAAGTATCTATAAAAATACTACTTATCATGATATTATTGTAAGCTAATAATTGATGTGTGTAGTGGTTATCTTTATTTATGTTGAATTTTCTGTGCTTCAATTTTATTTTATACATTGTTGGGTTCAATTTTCAAATTTATTTATTTATTTAATATTGCTTCTCAGGCAACTAACAGGTACCTTGTCTAATATTTATTGAACACGCACCCAATAACAAGTAGCCACATTCTGGAGACTTACGATATTAATCGTCTCACAAGTTCAGACTGAAAGTACAATTAAAAACTGTGTCTCCATCGGGAATCTAATCCGGGACCTTTGGATCAGCAGTCAGATACCCAACCAACTGAGCCTCGAAGGACGACAATATGTGTAAAAAAAAACATACCTTACCTTTTAAGAAACTTCTACTTTAAAGGGAAGTAACTGAAGTAACTGCTATTGAAGTAAGAGATGATCTCTACGCTAGGGGTCTGTGATTGCAAATAAGTGTGAGAAAGTTCTTGAAAGTAGACACGAAGACCACCAAATACATTAATAATAATAATAATAATATTTATTTATTTTCCATAACAAAATACATACAGGAACTAAGGTTTTTTGAACATGCAATTTATGATTTATTGTGTATAAAATAAAATAATATAAAATAAAATAGTTGTTGGGAAGTACCATGTTTTTTAGTTCCCCAATAAATCTTTGTCTATCTAACTAGTAGTAATTCCTGTTTTAGGTAAGGACAATTTTATCACAATTTCAATAACAAGTCCACTTCTAGCTACATGATTGAAATATTGAAATTAAAAAAAGAAGAATTATACTTATAGTAAGTAATGAAAAAATATCACAATTTGAAAGCAATCAATAAACAAATAAATAAGTTAACACTTCATAGCAATGAAAGAAATTAATAAAGCAACCAATAACAAATAACAACCTAAACTAACCTAACCTAACATTGTATGGTATTTGTTCGCGCCACAAAATTTAAAATTTGTATATAACTGCATTTGACTTATTTGAGGGCCTCTGTGTGTCATTCGAATAAGTAATGCACCAACTCGGCCAATAGGATGGCCGGATGTTTTATCGCGATCGCAGTTCAGTTGTCAATTTGATGACCATCCGCAACGTGTGTTCGCCCGCTCGCACTGTGAAAAGAAGATTTTTCACTTATCAATTCGATCACGCATCTAAGTTTTCGCAATCATCTCGCCGCTATAATTTTGGACCAATTGTGACATCTTCAGCTGCCCACACTGCAGAGAACGCCCTTCCAGCCCCCTGGTCTAAAGGTAGGTGCATTATTTTGTTTTGGTGCCACTGGAGGTGTTCAGATCGTTAAATGCAGTAATAATCATTCATACCACCTCGCATTCTCTACCCTCTACAAATAGAATCAATTCAAAACCGAACCAGCGCCGCTCTCGCATCAGCATAGTTTTGGTCCTTCGAGCCGGATATGAAGTTATAATATATTTAATTTGTAGAGTATTTGTAAATTTTAATATATTTAGTATCATTAAAATTATACCCAAGTGCATGTTGCTATAGAGTACATATTCGCCTACACGCTAATATTGTTTTATACCCACAGTACATTGAATGGAAAAAAAGTGTTGTGGTATATTATATATTTACCGCCAAAAAACCATCGATCGCTGCGTTTGTTCATTGTACGTACATATACATATAATTTCTTTAGTGTTGTTTAATACGAAGTTGCATATTATCGTAAGTCATTTGCTGTACACTCGCATTCGTTTTATAAAAAATAATATTTTTATATTCGAATTATCCGCTAACCGCTAATTTTGCAACATTGTATAGTGACTAGTTTATTTTATGCCCGCGACAGTACGTATTTTATGTTTGATAGTGCATATACCAACATATAGGTATACATATAACTGCAGCGCACCCGAATATACTACAAAAAATAATATCGTAAACATTCTCATTTATTCGCTTGATTTTATATTTCGCTTTTGATTACACTTCAACGCTTACATATTTAAGTATCACATATAGGTACCTACGCATTGTTATTTAGGTATATATATTATATTTATTTTACGCATTTTCTCAATATATATTTATACCTAATTGCTTACTACTTAGCAGCTCATCGCATTGCTTATTTAAGTTTGGTTATCTTTATCTGTGTTTGATATATATTTTATATTTAATTTCATCGCTCGCTTTATTTTAAAATAATGGCTACAAGTAAATCATCAGTGTCATCTAAAGAAAAACAAATTAAACTACTCGAAGCTGAGAAACTTTCATACTTCGCTCGTACCCAAAATATTTTTGACAGCATACAAAATTTAAAAAACAACACGGCCATTAAAACATTTTTATCGAACGCATCGTTATTAGAAGAAATTAGAACCCGATTCATAGATATTGTAAAAAATTTAAATGACATCCAAATGGAAATAAATCCTTCATTTTCACCTAATTTTGATATTCTTAATACATATGATGAGATATATGCCGCTATTCAGAATACAAAAAAAATGTATGAAGTAAATTCGCCAAATGTGTCAGAAACTCATATATCGGCAAACGATAATGGTAAAAAATTTATTAAATTGCCTGCTATAGATATTCCTTTCTTTGATGGGAAATTGGAAAACTGGTCTATATTTTATGAGTCTTTTAAAACCAATATTCATTTAAATCAATCGCTTAATGATTCTCAACGTATGCAATATTTGATTGGGAAACTCTCGCATTCCGCTTTAAATGTTTTTTCGGGAATTATACCTACAGGTGATAATTATTCCAGCGTATGGGATAGTTTAGTCAAAAGGTTTCAAGATAAACGAAATCCGGGCACTCAATATGTAAACAATATTTTTGACATTAAGTCAGCTACACACACCGCAACCAGTTTGAATAGTTTTAGTGAAAGATTTTCCGCGTCTGTTGCTGCCTTAAAGCAATTAGATATAGACGACTTAACAGATTTTTTATTTTTTTGTTGTGCTATTCGCAAGTTAGATGCACAAACTGTAAATGAATTCGAGATGTCTGTTAGGGATAAGGAAATTCCCTCAATGACTGAATTGATGGAATTCGTAAAGGGAAAAGTTAAAATTTTGGAACGCACATCTCATAATAATAATAATAATAATTTTTATAAAACAAACAAATCGCATTCTTACAAAAATAAATCACAAAACATTTCTAAATCTTTTATGACTAACGTCGATTCTTCAAATAAAAAATGTTCATTGTGTAAATTCACGCATTCGCATTTTTATCAATGTAACAAGTTTAAGGAGCTTACACCAAAAAACCGGTTTAATTCGGTAAAATTAATAAATGGATGTTCTAACTGCTTAAGCTGTATTCATGAAAGTAAAGCATGTCAGTCAAAGCAATTTTGTAAAATTTGTGGAAAACGACATCATACTATGTTGCATTTCGATGGTAATAATTTGATTACAAAAAATGATAGTTGTAATGATATTCCAATACCTAGTACATCCACATCACAAAATATTTCGACGTCTTTGTGTTCTCATAGTAGTAAATTGCCTCATTCAAGGGTAATTTTACCTACGGCTCAAGTATACGCCTACGTCAATGAACATAATAAACAAGTTGTCAGATGTTTAATAGATAATGCATCTCAAAATAATCTGATTACTCTCGCTTGTTGTAAAAAAATAAATTTCAAAATAATTTCATTAAATAATTCAATTATTAAGGGAATAGGTACAAGCTGTAGACCAATTCATGGATACACGTAATTTAAAATTAAATCACGCGTTTCTAATCAAGAATATAATATTCAATGTTTAGTTTTAGACCGCATTACTGACCCCTTGCCTACTGAATATATTGACCATGCAATCTATTTGCAATTAAGGACAATTCCGTTAGCTGATCACAGTTGGAATATGCCTGGCGATATAGAAGTTGTGCTTGGAGCACAATTATTTCCATACCTATTAATGGGAGGGAGAATTAAAGTGCCAAATTTGTCACCGCTAATTGAAACCACTTTAGGATATATAATAATGGGTAATATACCCAACGCATCAAAAAACACCGCATCTAACTTAAATAAATTTACCGCATCGCAAAACGCAACTATTTCCGCTATTTCACAAATCGCTCATGGTGATATAGATTCAATATCTTTTTGCGCTATCACCGATTTATAAAAGACTTTGCGTGGGTTCTGGGAATTGGAAGAATTGCCTAAGAAACAATTTCTAAGTCCCGAAGACACAGCCTGTGAAAATAATTATGTTTCTACAGTTTCTCGAAATGAACAGGGCCGTTACATTGTTGCTCTTCCGTTCTGTAAAAACCCTAATGTATTGGGAAATTCTCATGCTATTGCTCAGCGTCGCTTTCTTGCTTTAGAGCGTAAATTTAAATCCGTACCCACGCTCCGCGAGAATTATAATAAAGTCATAAATGAATATCTAAATCAAGGTTATTTATCAGAGGTTCCTACCTCTGAATCATCTGATACAGGATATTATATACCCCATCACCCTATTATTCGCGAGAATAAGGATACGACCCAGTTACGTATTGTACTGGATCCTACCATTAAGACGCATTCAGGATTATCTTTGAACGATATATTGTATACCGGACCCAATTTACAGGCTGATCTTTTTAAGTTGTTACTTAATTTTCGCGTTTTTTCTATTGCATTAACCGCAGATATAAAGCAAATGTATCTTCAAATTTCTGTGACAGCAGAACATAGAAAATATGAAAGAATTTTATATCGCTTTAACGAAAATGAACCTATAAAGGTTTTTCAGTTCAACCGCGTTGCATTTGGTCTTAAATCAAGTCCATATCTTGCGATGCGTACGTTACGACAATTAGCTCATGATGAAGGACAGCAGTTTCCTCTTGCTGCCAAAGTAGTCGAGTCTCAATTTTACATGGACGATTTCGTATATTCCGCTCCTGATATAAAAACTGATATGCTCTTATCACAAGAATTAATAAATTTATTTAAGTTGGGTGCATTTGACTTAGTCAAATGGGCAAGTAATTCTACTGAGTTACTTGATAGCCTTCCAGATTCGCACCGCGCCCCTATAACTTTCTCAGAGGGCAATCCCAGTAACTTAAAGGTCCTCGGTCTATCTTGGGAACCTTGTAAGGATATTTTTGTTTTTAGTACTACTCAGGTCGATGACAAGTGTACTAAACGCACTATACTTTCGTTTGTAGCCCGGCTGTTTGATGTCTTAGGCTTGGTGGCACCGGTTATTTTATTCGCTAAATTGCTCATTAAGGAGCTTTGGCTTGTTAAAATGGACTGGGATGACATGCCACCACCCGCTATTATTCAACGCTATTCTTTCTTATTGCAAGAACTCCCTTTATTAACAAGTCTAAAAATACCGCGCCATATTGGCTTTCATAATAATTCAATAGTAAATATCGTAGCATTCTCTGACGCTAGCCTTAACGCTTACGGCTGTGTAATATATTTACACATTACAGATGACGCAGGAAACATTAGTTTGAGACTGCTGTGTTCAAAATCAAAGGTTTCGCCTGTGAAAATACACACTCTTGCCCGCTTAGAACTTTGTGCCGCAGTCTTGATGTCAAACCTGGTCAAACTAGTGTATGACAATTATCGTACACTTATTCCAATTGCTGGAATTTACGCATTTTCGGATTCCAAAATCGCCCTCTCATGGATTCATTCTTCGCCACATAGATGGTCGATTTTTGTAAGTAACCGCATAGCTCAGTGCCAAGAAAACTTAAAACCGCAAAATTATTATCATGTAGCAGGGATTGATAATCCAAGCGACTGTCTTTCCCGTGGTCTATTGCCATCTCAACTTATATCCCATGATTTGTGGTGGAATGGCCCTACGTGGCTGCGTTGTGCAGTTTCAAATTGGCCAATTCAGCCTTTTACCCCTGCCAACCATGATGTATTACCTGAGTTCAAATCAAATACATTGTTCACCGCTAAACCACTTTCGGTCGAGTTTTATGAACTTACCAAAAGGGTATCGTGCTGGCAGAAGCTTTTACGTATCGTCGTCTTTTGTCTTCGCTTTATAAAAATCTTACCGCGTTCCGAATCAATCAATGTCTCTGATTTGATTACCGCTGAAAAGGCTATCATTCGTGCTGTTCAAAGTGTTCATTTTGCAGACGACATGGAAGGCCTAAAAATGTCTAAAATTATTTCGAAAAGATTAAAACACCTCAGTCCTTTTGTGGATGAGGAAGGCATTTTACGCATCGAAGGAAGATTGTCGAAATCGGATCTTCCCTTTGAAACTAAACATCCCGCATTACTGCCAAAACACGATCATGTAACTGATCTCATAATTGATTACAATCATAAAGTTAATTCTCATACTGGACCGAATCTTTTGATGTCCATTATACGCCAACGCTTTTGGATTTTGTCTTCTAGAAGCGTAATTCGATGGAGATTGGCCAAATGTAACAATTGCTTCCGTTTGTCGCCTAAACATACATCGCCAAAAATGGCCGATCTTCCAGCTTGTAGAATTTCAGAGGCTAAAGCATTTCTCCATTGTGGAGTAGACTTCATGGGTCCGATGCGTATCACGCTTTCGCGTCGTCGTGGACAACATTCGCAGAAGGCATACCTTTGCCTTTTCATATGTTTAGTAACTAAAGCTGTACATATCGAATTAGTTTCGGACTTGTCTTCCGACGCATTTTTATCCGCTTTCAAACGTTTCATTTCGCGTCGAGGTCCAGTATCCTGCCTTTATTCCGACAACGGAACAATTTTTGTAGGGGCAAAGGCCCAGCTTGATGAGATGTATACATTCTTAGTCAATTCCGAGTTTCAAACTGCTTTGCATAACGAATTGACTAGCCGCCGCATAGAATGGAAAATGATACCACCTAGAGCTCCGCACTTTGGTGGTTTGTGGGAATCTAACATAAAAAGTATTAAAACTCATTTCTTTCGCGTCATTGGTAGTCAACTTTTATCTTACGAGGAAATGTTGACCGTGATTGCTCAAATTGAGTGTTTATTGAATTCCCGACCTCTCTGCATATTATCTGCTGATCCGCATCCAGAAGTTTTAACACCGGCACATTTCTTAATGTCCACCCCTCTGCAATATTTACCCGCATCAGATTTAACGAACGCAAGATTAAGTCTTACCAATCGTGAAAAATTGCTTGATAACCTGGTTCAGTCATACTGGAAAAAATGGCGCTTAGAGTATTTACACACGCTGCAAGCCAGACAAAAATGGTGTGATCCTGCGACTCCAATAGTAGTAGGTACAATCGTCTTGGTAGCACAAGACAACGCACCACCTCTCCATTGGCCATTGGGAGTCATTACTCAGGTATATCCTGGTACTGATGGAACAGTTAGAGTGGCTCTGGTGAAAACCAAATCTGGCATTTTTAAGCGTCCGATTGTTAAACTTTGTCCTTTACCTACTCAATAACAATCGTTTACATTATCAATCATTCTATGTATTTTTATATATAAGTATATACATATATTTTCGCTGTAGTCATTTTCTGCTACATATTTTCTTATAAGTCGTTTTTCTTTATAATAATATATTCGCTCGCTATGAATTCCCGCTAAGTTTTTACGCTATATATATTCGCTCGCTATGAATTCCCGCTTAGTTTTTACGCTATGAGTTTGAGGAGTTTGTTACTCATTCTTTCGCAATTTTAATGTAATAATAAGTTAATGGTCCTTCGAGTTTCCTTTTGAAACAATTTGTCGCGATTTAATTGCCAATTCATTGTCTATATCTATAGTAACATGCTCTTGGTATAAGTTTAAATTTTATAAACTCATATTAATTTTATTGTTTTTTCATGTAATAAAGGAGTATCAATTTCCTTTATTTATTTTTTATACTTAAACAAATAATTTCTTTCGGCACCTATTGGGACTTCTTTATGTTCTTTGAAAGTACCATTCAGGTACTTCCAAGGCCGGGAGAATGTTCGCGCCACAAAATTTAAAATTTGTATATAACTGCATTTGACTTATTTGAGGGCCTCTGTGTGTCATTCGAATAAGTAATGCACCAACTCGGCCAATAGGATGGCCGGATGTTTTATCGCGATCGCAGTTCAGTTGTCAATTTGATGACCATCCGCAACGTGTGTTCGCCCGCTCGCACTGTGAAAAGAAGATTTTTCACTTATCAATTCGATCACGCATTTAAGTTTTCGCAATCATCTCGCCGCTATAATTTTGGACCAATTGTGACATATTCAGCTGCCCACACTGCAGAGAACGCCCTTCCAGCCCCCTGGTCTAAAGGTAGGTGCATTATTTTGTTTTGGTGCCACTGGAGGTGTTCAGATCGTTAAATGCAGTAATAATCATTCATACCACCTCGCATTCTCTACCCTCTACAAATAGAATCAATTCAAAACCGAACCAGCGCCGCTCTCGCATCAACAGTATTATAAATTAAGAAACAAACAATACTAGGTATAAATGAAAACACTAATTAGTTTTAGTTTCACTATTTAATTTTAACACTGGCACTGACCGGTATCGATCTGAAGATCATCGTCAGAGTGCATCGGCAGCGTCACTCTGACGATGTTCTTCAGATCGATACCGGTCAGTGCCAGTGTTAAAATTAAATAGTGAAACTAAAACTAATTAGTGTTTTCATTTATACCTAGTATAATGGAGTTTCACCACGAATTATCCGTCGACAAAATTAACAAGTTAAACAAATAATAGGTACAGGAAATGCGTTCTTTTCACGCATTTTACTGGCGCAACTCTAAGAATGGGGAAAAAATGCAGAGGGTTAAATAGCAATAGGGTTTAAATAGGTTTTTTTATTATTTTTTTTTCATTAGGGTTTAAATAGCATAAACGATCGTCCGGCGAAATCTTAATATACCTTCGTTTTTATTTGATTTGATTTTATGAAACCCTAAAAAGAGTGTTTTCGCATTGGAAAATTGGATAAACTGTTTGATACAAATACTAGCGTCTGGCTCTAGAAAAATTTTGGGACGGAAATACGCATGCGCACAGAAATTATACGGGATGCAATAAAATACAGACAACGAAATAATAATATGATGTGTATATTTATTTTTATTTATTTAATAAAATAACAATTATACATTAATAATAATAAGAATTACAAACAGTATCTTAAAATTAAATTATGTAAGATTTATTCATCCCTCAGTTGAGATCAAATCTCGTGTTCGAGGGAGGAGCACAGTCATTTGTGCGGTTCATTTATTTCAATAACATTATAATGTTACTAAGAATAACACGCATAGATTTACATTCATATTACGTGAACTGGTTTACGGATGAATCTATATTAAACACATTCCCATCAATTTTTTGGTTAGGTTCAGTTAGTCTAACAATTATAGCGACTCGCGTGAGCTAGTTTCTTTAAAAATTAAATGGATATTGGTTGCAGGAAAAATGCTATCAACAACTTTGCCGTTTGAAGTTAGGATTTTTTTTATTTATTCAGTTAAATATTTGTGCGCAAGGGTATTTCTGACTTCCGTCCCTTGACCTGTCTGACGGCAGACGCTTGTGATACAAATAGTCCAATAGACTATGTACTATGGAGTGCAATGTGTAGGTATGTGTATGAGAAACTTGTATTTTGCATCAATTTCTAGTTTCATTCACAAAGTCGCTCAACCACTCGGGGGTAGGCGATATTGGTTGGAACTTACCTACTTCCTGCAGGATGGGAATTTAATATACCGGTACATGAATATTAAAATTCAATGGTGAGTTTTTGTGGAGCGACGAGTGCCTGGCTAACATCACTTGTTTTATTCATGATTACTAACTCCGTTTAGCAATGAATGAGGAAAGCGCTCGGCAAAGAGTTTCCTGGTGAATATTTGTAAAATAAATCTATCCGTTAAATTCTTTCATAAATATGACCAATTTATTCAGTTTATGAGTAGATAAGAACACCGTGGAGACACGGCTTTCAATTGTATTTTCTCTGTTGTTCATGTTGTATTAAATTATGTATGGCCTTTCTGAATAGATATCGTTTATCCACACGTATATGACCAATTTATTCTGTTTATGAGTAGATAAGAACACCGTGGAGACACGGCTTTCAATTGTATTTTCTCTGTTGTTCATGTATTAAATTATGTATGGCCTTTCTGAATAGATATCGTTTATCCATACATATATGACCAATTTATTCAGTTTATGAGTAGATAAGAACACCGTGGAGACACGGCTTTCAATTGTATTTTCTCTGTTGTTAATGTATTAAATTATGTATGGCCTTTCTGAATAGATATCGTTTATCCACACATATATGACCAATTTATTCAGTTTATGAGTAGATAAGAACACCGTGGAGACACGGCTTTCAATTGTATTTTCTCTGTTGTTCATGTATTTAATTATGTATGGCCTTTCTGAATAGATATCGTTTATCCACACATATATGACCAATTTATTCAGTTTATGAGTAGATAAGAACACCGTGGAGACACGGCTTTCAATTGTATTTTCTCTGTTGTTCATGTATTAAATTATGTATGGCCTTTCTGAATAGATATCGTTTATCCACACATATATGACCAATTTATTCAGTTTATGAGTAGATAAGAACACCGTGGAGACACGGCTTTCAATTGTATTTTCTCTGTTGTTCATGTATTAAATTATGTATGGCCTTTCTGAATAGATATCGTTTATCCACACATATATGACCAATTTATTCAGTTTATGAGTAGATAAGAACACCGTGGAGACACGGCTTTCAATTGTATTTTCTCTGTTGTTCATGTATTTAATTATGTATGGCCTTTCTGAATAGATATCGTTTATCCACACATATATGACCAATTTATTCAGTTTATGAGTAGATAAGAACACCGTGGAGACACGGCTTTCAATTGTATTTTCTCTGTTGTTCATGTATTAAATTATGTATGGCCTTTCTGAATAGATATCGTTTATCCACACATATATGACCAATTTATTCAGTTTATGAGTAGATAAGAACACCGTGGAGACACGGCTTTCAATTGTATTTTCTCTGTTGTTCATGTATTAAATTATGTATGGCCTTTCTGAATAGATATCGTTTATCCACACATATATGACCAATTTATTCAGTTTATGAGTAGATAAGAACACCGTGGAGACACGGCTTTCAATTGTATTTTCTCTGTTGTTCATGTATTAAATTATGTATGGCCTTTCTGAATAGATATCGTTTATCCACACATATATGACCAATTTATTCAGTTTATGAGTAGATAAGAACACCGTGGAGACACGGCTTTCAATTGTATTTTCTCTGTTGTTCATGTATTTAATTATGTATGGCCTTTCTGAATAGATATCGTTTATCCACACATATATGACCAATTTATTCAGTTTATGAGTAGATAAGAACACCGTGGAGACACGGCTTTCAATTGTATTTTCTCTGTTGTTCATGTATTAAATTATGTATGGCCTTTCTGAATAGATATCGTTTATCCACACATATATGACCAATTTATTCAGTTTATGAGTAGATAAGAACACCGTGGAGACACGGCTTTCAATTGTATTTTCTCTGTTGTTCATGTATTAAATTATGTATGGCCTTTCTGAATAGATATCGTTTATCCATACATATATGACCAATTTATTCAGTTTATGAGTATATAAGAACACCGTGGAGACATGGCTTTCAATTGTATTTTCAGTTTATCTCCAAAAGATGTCGCAACTTTTTATTGGGTAACATATGTGTTGAAAATATTATTTGACATAGTAGAGATGTCGACAAATAACTTAAACTTTTAGCCGAGAAGGGGGGAGATTTGCACGTAAACCAACGAACACAAATACACAAATTAAAGAAGATAGTTAAAGAAATTTGTCGAAAATTATACGTCCGATTATATGAACTTTATGTGAACGTTTCTGCTAAAATAGGTACTTTCCCATTCCACTTAGTCCAAGTTGATGTTCTATAACGCTTATTTTCAAAGCAGTCAGGAATACTCTGGCATCTCATGGACTCCCGCTTCGATCAAGAGAAGAGAGAACCCTCGCCATCCCATCACATGCCACGGCTTTACGGGGCACGGGTTATGGAACAACATGGCCCTTGACATTTGAACTGCACCAACGTTAGCAACCTTCAAAATCAGATTAAAGCGCGCGCTCCTATTTTATATTTCTTAACCTACATACTTCCCATTTATTTCCCTATTCCTGTAGTTAGTCATATCTCCTCATTTTTTCCCTTCCCTCCCATAGTGTTGTAACAGGTTTCATCTATAATTTGTTTAATTTTCATTGATGTACATATTTTTATTCTTCTTACTTTCTTGTGTTTAAATGCAATATGTTTATAGTTTTATATATGTTTTCTTTTCTTTTGTACATGTACCATTTTCTCTCATAACTGTTACAGATGGTTTTCTGGAAGAAATCGCCACTAGGCAATAAGTCCGTCATTTTTACTAGCTAATTAGTATTGTACAATAAATTGTTTAAAATAAAATAAATAAACATCACTTAATCAATACGCAATTATTACTTAACAAATGTTGGTGGTAGATAGCATTGGTTTTGTTGTAGTTAATAATTCAATATATTTTGGTTTACCGCATACGTGTCATAAACTAAATATTTTGAAATTACAATCAGTTTGGTTCGGTTGATAAAATAAGTTAATTAAAATTATGAAGGTTCTGAGTACCAATTATATTTTTGAGGTCAAAAAACTAATTGGCAAAATATACAACTTAATAATTATGAATAATGATAATTAACCTATCAGAATTTTAAAAAATCCAGTATTATATTGACATTTTGCATCTCTCACAGAATACGTCACGTTACATTTTTTCTATGCACATTCAAGAATAATCAAAAAAAAATGTTAAAAATATATTCATAATATAACTACACATAGTCTACCATGGAATAATCTAAGTCCTGATATTACGTCGTCTATCTCACTAAACATCTTCAAGAAAAGGCTAAAGCTAAAATATTTATCTGACAACACCGGATTACATCTTCCTTTCCTCTTCCTTTCCTTACCCTTTAGTTTTTCTTTCATTGCTATGAATTTTTCTTATATTATGCTATCTTCTTTGTTTTTTTTACTTTTCTTCTGCTATCTTTATTTATTTTGTAATGTGATTAACTATTGCCATAGTACACACTACCCCGTATTCAGTAACTATTGGAACTAAATTAGGAACGTTATTAATTTGTACATTATAGATTTACGGTCTTATTTCAGCGTTATAAAATATAAACTTGGACTAAATGGTATAGGAACGTGCCTATTTTGTCCGGAACGTACCTAATATGGAAATTTTCATAATTTTCATAATTATTCAAAATACGTCTAATTCAGTAACTTTTTAAGAATGTTCCGGCTAATATGGGTACGTTCCTATTCCATTTAGTCCAAGTTGATATTTTTATAACTCTGAAATAAGACCGTAAATGTAAAATCTACAATTTTAGTATGTTCCTATTTTAGTTACAATAGTTACTGAATACGGGGTACTGTTTTGTATATTTAACATTTACTCTGGTTGGTTATAAGCCCGCAAATTATATAAACAGTAAGATTCTAATAAATAAATAATTTTTAACGTTGTGATTTGAGAAAAACGTTATATGATAATTATGAGGTCATTTGTTTTCCCGACACGAATCAGAAATGACTAAAAGATATAGTCATTACAATAAAAATAATTCTTTTCATTTTACCCCCAAATTATTCCAGTCCTACTTCTTCCACTCCTCCTCTTACTTCTATTCCCCTGGTCATCCATGAATAATAAACGCTACATAATCATATCGCAAGGGACGTGACACCAATAACAATATATGTAATAAATACCACAAAACACAAATCTACCATCGCACGTTAATAATGTAAACGGGAAAAAAATAATATTCAACCGTTTTGTTCATTCTTAAAAGCTTTGGTATGATTTAAGATTGTATACATCATCATCATCACTGGCGGTACAGTTTGCTACCGACCCTGGCCTCCTCTGGAAGTCGTATCCATCTCTCCCCATCGACCGCCAGTCTTCTCCAATTTAGGTCCATTTCTCTGATGTCGCACGGCACGTCGTCCAACCACCTCAACCTAGGTCTGTCTCATAGAATTATAATGTACAGAAGCCGCGTGTAGTACAAATTTCGAATTCAAATGTGAGGCAATCGAGGGAGATCGCGATCCACTTACACGCCGGCGACGCTATAGAGCCCATTGGCCCTGTTCACCACCGGACGCAGCCGCAACATCGGACAAACACAAAATATCCACCATCCATCGGGTTCAACCACTGCCCCCGGGAATCCAACCTCACACGTCAGGGCCTCCGATTGGTCTCAAAATCGGCCGCTATGTACACTCCGTTTCAAGTCGGAGGGGCTTGTACCCCGACACCTCGGTCCTCGTGTTGGCGTCCGAAGGTTCCGCGGGCTAACACCGGGGGCATCCGACGCAATCATCACCTGTCAGATTTGACGTCTAGTTGTCAACACAAATGTGAGGCAAGTTTTTTTTACATGTGTGTGTGAGGCGGTAGATCGGTTGGTCTACGTATTATGTAGGTGTGCGTATCGGTAGGTGTACATATACGGCCGGGCGAGTGAAATTCGTCTGTTTCAGCGTAGTTTTAGTTGGCATACATTCATTGCGCTGACTAGGTATCTGTATCATATATAATCTAAGGTCTGTCTCTACTTCTTCTCCTTTCAGGACAGGTGTCTAATACCTTTTTTGGAGTACGGCCATCATTAATCCGGAACACATGTCCAAGCCAATGTTTAATTTGACAAAAAGGCGCTGAATTATTATAAATTGGTCTGCATTAGTTTCATTTGTTTTTTCTTATTTGTAATGCACTTTTTTATGTATTTATTTTTAATGTTATTTCTAATTTTGTTATTGTATGCTATTTATATTTGGAATGCTATTTTTGTGTACCTACTTATATTTTGTTAGTTGGCATTCACTTTTAAAAGAATCATTATTTCAAACTGCTTTAGCCCCGGCACAGGTTTTTTACCTAGTGGGGCATTGCAGTTAAGCATAATATTTGTCAATTATGTATAAGTATCTATGAATAAATGAAATGAAATGAAAATTATAAATTTCTTCAAGTTCATGATTATATCGTGTTCTCCAGACCTCTTCATCGTTAGTTAGGCCAATGATTTCCCTTGATATTTCCGTTTAAATTGTACTTTTTTACTTCTTAATAAAATAAACATAAGTTGGCAAAGCGGGCATCGAACTTACTTATTCATCCAGTAATGGCAAATTCGAACTCCACCTTAGCCATTTTTGACCGATTCCTTCGCTTATCGCATTAATATTGTTTATGTTTAATTAATATTGATTTGTTTTGTATTTTTTGTTTCTTATCCTTGTAAGGTTTTTATATTTTGTCATTTTGTATGTATATATCCACGGAAATTTTCCTTTTTTTATACAAATATATTTTTTCTATGGGTATATACATAATTATATAGAGTTATATATTATATATAGTTATATATTTTGATTGTATGACCGTAACATAGTAATTGGCGTTACAATCTTGGTTTTTGTATTAATTAATTCATTTTGAAAATATATGTAATATTATAAAACTGTATGTAACCTTAAGAAATAAATAAATAAATAAATAAATAAATAAATAAATAAATAAATAAAGTATGATGTAGAATTTAGGAAATATATGAGAATTTTTATGTACTTTTCACAAGGACATATGTATTATTAAAAAAATATACATTCATAGCGCCTTTTCATAATAATATGGTCATTCCATGGGCACTCATGTTTTTGTTAGATCTGCTAAATAAAGTAGTCTTTAGTAATCCACCGAAAGTCTCAAGAATGCATTCCACGTATGCATCTCAAAGAAAAATGTATTACACTTAGTATATTCAATTATATGACTGATATCCCTAAGAAGAATCCGTAATAGAACGATGTATGACAGGATCAGAAATGAGGATATATGGAAAGAAGTTATTAATAGTATGAAAGTGAACACATTCATATGGTTTGGCCACATGGGGAGAATGAATGAGGAAGGTCTGACGAAGAAAATATACATTGCTGACAGGGATGGAATGAGAGGTCGGGGCCGCCCAAGGAAGGAATGGCACACCCATGTGAACGGTATTTTGAAAGACGGAAATGTTAGAAGCGTAAACAACAGACGAACATGTATAAGACGATGTATGAATGTTGACGAGGCGGTGTATGTAGGTCAAGATAGAAATAAGCGGAGTTCGGTTCTCTCTGCCTACCCCGTGAGGGACATGGCGTAAACCACTATTATTGTAAGCCGACCAGATACACAATTTGTGTTAAAACTACAAGGTTCGTGAATGTAATAAGATAATTGCGGAACCGAAAGTTCACATAAAGTATGTAAAAAAAAACAGAGAAATGATTTAATTCTAGTTTTTTGCCTTTCAACATCAGATTTTATATTCAGTCATAGTTAAAAGTATTAACGAAAGTTAAGGGTAGATACTGTCTTGTTCATTGTTCAATGCTGAGCACTTAAATCGTAGGAATGAACTATGCAACGGTTTTTAAGCATGGATTTTACTAAAACGGTCCTAAGATACATTATTCGATAGATGAAGTGGTCGTATCCATGGCGACCATGATAATAATAAAATATAAAGCCACACATTACGAGCAATAAATGATAACAATATACCGAACTGGTGTACTAAAGTATTTGGCAAAAGTAAAGAAAACGACGTGAGGGCTGCTAACCGAAGACATTAAACTGACACAGGAATAGAAATATTTTTATAATCATTACACTTGATGATAATCTTTTATTATATTTATGCGAATGTGATATTATGAGTGTAGTGAGAAGAGGTTCCAAAGTGAATACTCGATATTTGAATATTTGGTATTTGAATATTCAGTTTTCGTATATTCAGTATTCGAATATTCAGTATTCGAATATTCGTTATTCGAATATTCGTTATTCGAATATTCTTTATTCGAATATTTGATATAAAAATAATCAGTATTCGACGTTCACCTGGTGATAGCCCAGGGGTAATTTCGTCGCCTCACATGCGTTCGGTCGACGCGACGTTTTGAATCCGGGCGGGGCAGCACCTCTGGATTTTCAAAAAATCTATGTGCGGATTTATATCCCTAGCTTTGTGTAGCCATGATCCAATTTGTCTGGTTCCCCTTTCTAAGGGTTACAAAGGTCAGATGGCAGTCGCTTCAATGTAATAACCAGACTCGCCAATTCCAGGATCATGGTCAAAGCATACCCCGATAGAAACGGGTCAAAAGCGCTAAGGGGAAAGAAGAAGAATAGTCATTCTTCGAATATTCGATATTCGAATTTTTGACCCATTTTTGAATATGTCATATTCGACAAATATTCTTTCAGATATTTTTGTGTTGTGATGTCTGGTGTCCGCTCTATGTAACTATGTATAACCAAAATGTCAAATATTTGGCTTGGTAAAATTGTAAACTGCTAGCCCTAGAATAGGGTTACCTAGTTGGGCAGCAGTAATCTTCATAATAGTCTTTGTGATAAAGGTGTGAAAAATAAATAAATAAATAAATATAAATTTGTTTTCATTTTTCCGAACGAACTTATCAAAATCCTGTTCGAGTTTAGAAAGTTTTGAACATATACACTGTTTTAAGGCAGAAACGTTATTTAGCCGGACCATTTGCCATTTTTTTAATCGTATTTTTATATCTACAGTTGTAATAGATAAGTTCCAAAGAAATGGCAAGGCAGGATATGCTAAGAAACCCAGAGGAATCGCAGAACCGAGGAAGCCTGAGATGTAGAAAGCAGACCCCACCATCATGTGGGACAATTGCTGATTCAAGGAAGAAGATGAATTATTATATCATAAGTACGCAAAACAAGAACTTTTATTTTTTACTTATCTGTGTTTCGATATTCGAATATTTTATTTTGAGTTCGATATTCGAATTGTTTACATCTCGAATACTTGCATACTCTAGTGGTGAGCAGAGCATGTCACATAACGGGCACAGGTCGTGTGGAGGATGACACTTTTAGGGTACATGCGTGATTGCAATTCATTACAGTAGTTGTTATAACCGTCACAAGATATCGCGCTCAAACACGGAAACACTAAAAACGACGCTTATATCGAGTCATTTAACTTTATGTACATACGATAATTGTTCGATGACATGGCTCATGGATTGGTTACCGACTGAATACCCCAACATAGAAAGTGTCATGGAATTATTGCAGTCAAATGTTAAATTCGAGATATAATAAATTAGTAAAATATCTAAGTAGTATTTCTGTACAACAATGTATAAGTAGTATTTCTGTACAACAATGGCGTAGCTAGACATTTTGGGCCCTCGTGCAAAATCTGAGAAAAGGCCCCTAACATTTTTTACTCCTCACTAGCCCAATGGGATATAGTGGGGAGTTTTTTTTATTGCAGATTATCAACTAGTATCATGATGAGATTGTATTCTGAAAGTTTCATCACAATGTATCTGCGTGTGTGTGCTGTACGGCGTGTTTATTTTACTTTATCGATTACAGACTAAAGTATTCATTCGATTCCTTTCAAATTTTGCAAATTTTGTAAATCTAATACTCGCTTAGACCTCATTAGATTTTGAAAGTTATCTGAATAGTGCTTCTCAATTTTTTAACTTAAAATGACATTAAAACCCTTTTCATGAAAATGCTGAATAATTTCCATACAAAATTTTAATTCTTTATAGAATGACTTGTTAGATAGGAGTTTAGCGTTGGCCACAACCCACTCGTTTATAAATATGATCATATAAATATGACCACTCATGTGTATTGCCAGTGACGAAATACGGCCTAGAAAATATTATGTCCCTCACTGCCTAAAGTTTACACAAAACAAAATGTGTTCAGCGAGCAATGGAAATGCAAATATTGGGCGTCAATCTCCGAGATCGAAACAGAAACGAGGAGATTAGACGTCGAACAAAGGTTGCCAACATAGCCGAGAGAGCAGCAAGGCTGAAACGTCAGTGGGCGGGACTCGTGGCGAGGCAAGACAGTGTTAGATGGTCACCTAGATTCCTGAGGTAAAGGCCGTGGACGAACAAAAAAGGCACAGGAAGACCACTAAAAAGGTGGTCATATGATATTGTCCGTCATGCGGGTTGTGGATGGCAGCAAACAGTTCAAAATAGAAATAAGTGGAAAAGTTTTAAAGAGGCCTTTATCCAGAATTGGATAAAGGCCTCTGATAAGTAACATGACTGATAGGTATGTAAGTATGATTATATATCACCAAGAAAGTGATAGCACGATCATGTGAAAAATATTCTGAATGACGGAAATGTAAAAAGTCTGTACATACATGAGACGAAGGCAAGAATATGTGTCTAGATATAATAATGTGGCGTGCAATTCTCTCTGAAATCACGGCCGCCATATTGTTTTCTCAAAATTTCAAAAGGAAATAAAGAAGTTTAAATTATTTCGAAATCCACACCTTCTACTTGGTATAAATCGATGTCCATCTCGAAAAAAATCAAAAAAGAATAAGAAGTTTAAGAACAGACGTCTTCTTAAATCTCAAAATGTAGCAAATTAGAACTCGATAAACCTAACATAATCCTTTGTTTTGAAAAACTACCTGCCATATTGGTTTTACATAATTTCAAAAGAAAAAAAATAAGTTTAAATTATTTCGAAATCTATATTTCGAATTCTAATTAGTATAATCGATATCCATCTTGAAAAATCAAAAAAAGAACAAGAAGAAGTTTAAGAACAGACGTCTTCTTAAATTTTTAAAATGTAGCAAATTAAATCTACATAATTACCGTTTATTTTTAAAATTTCGTTTTAATCACTGCCGACACATTGGATTTCTCGTAGTATTTTGAAATAAAAAAAAAAGCAATCGGTTCGTCGCCATAAACGAACATTTTTTTCACGCTATTGAATTAACTCATACCAAAAAAGGAAGTTTTTTTCTGTTGAATTGTCCCTATGGTCAATTGTCCTCTCTGTCAATTGTCCATTCGGTAAAAAGGGCGCACAGTCAATTGTCGACGGTCAATCGGCTACGGTCAATAATCCGGGAATCCTCACACCTATTCAGCAACAATAATAAAGGCACCTTTTCATTGTGTACTTACCCAAGTTAATACTACAATTATTGTGCTATATACATAGGCATAGCACACGCAGTTAATAAATATGTATGTAAAAATATTATGTAGATATATAAAATAAAAAATCATCAAAAAATCATCAAACTATCAGAAAAGAAGACAATCATTGTAGTTTGGTCAACGTACATAGTTCATGTCAGAAACTTTTTAAATATAAATAGACCTTACGAAAAGTATTCTATTTTACAATCAATCAATGAATCCTTCCAGAAATCTACCGGGTCTACTTTCCGGTTCCTACTCTTTGACATTGTTCTGTCTTCTGGGCTTCATCCTCGGTGATCTGGCATAATTCAGCATCTCGCCTAACCACATCACGTCATCAACCTTTGGCTTTCCAACCACACATCGTCCCAGTAACGTAAAACTCATTACCTCATTGCCAATATAAATTAAGGTGGTCTGTTTTTGACATGACGTAACCATCTGAGCCACTTTTCTTGGAGTCTGTCAGCTGTCACGGACCCCGCAGATAAATATGCATGATTTGTCTCTGTTACCTATGTCAGAGTGGAGACAAATATATTCACAATAACAAGGCGATTATATATTTTAAATATCTTATATTTATTCATTTATTATACTATACAGTTAGAAGCCTTTTAGATTAAACAATATAATATATGGTTCTGAATTTTTTAGGTCTTCATTTGAAGTACATTCAGCTAGACTATGGAATAGCCTAAGTCCTGATATTACGTCGTCTATCTCACTAAACATCTTCAAGAAAAGGCTAAAGCAAAAATATTTATCTGACAACATCTGATTACATCTTCCTCTCATCTTCCTTTTCTTATCCCTTAGTCTTCCTATCATTGATATGATTTGTTCTTAAATACTATCTTCTTTGTTTTTGTGTTTTTTTTCTTTTTTTTACAATTTTTCTTCTGCTATGTTTATTTATTTTGTAATGTGATTAACTTATTGCCATAGTACACATTGTTTTGTATATTTAACATTTACTCTGGTTGGTTGGAAGAAATTGCCATTAGGCAATAGGCCGCCAGTGTACTAATTATATGTACAAGAAGATTAAAGAAATAAATAAATAAAATAAATAAATAATATACAGTCGTTGAAATCCTTTCTGGCCGCCGCCTTCCCGGAAGACCACCCAAAAGATGGAAGGATATTATGACTTAATCCTCCCAGGAGGCATTGTTTCTGAAGAAAAGATCAACTAGGTCTACAAAACGAAGAAGGAGATGATGTACAAAATAAAATAACAATTATAATAATAAATTGATTCGCAAAAGTCAAAAAAAACATAGTAACAATAGTAACTAAATTTAGAAATGAAATGAAATCACTATGTAGATACTACAAAAAAGCCGAAAATAAAATTGATATAAAAAATAAGAAAAATAAAGAAAAACACTTCGAATAAATTTATAACTAGAAAGAATAAAATAATTGAGTTATTAGTGAACAAAATATTATGACGTATGCATGACGGTGTTAGCGTGATGTAATGCTCTAAGTAACGCTCTTTTATAATGCAGACCAGTGTTAAAAATGTCTACTGACCATGAGCATACCTATTACCTAGTATTAGTCTATGTAATATGGAATTTAAGTGTATATTTGTTCTAGTATTATCACAGTAAAATATCATCGTTTATATTGTCACTAGACCACTAGAACACAAACGCAAGGTCGGTAATCTAAGTTTATTCTACAGATACTACCACGGGAGATGCTTAGAAGAACTTGCATATTTGATACCTCTTCCACCCATTCACAATAGAGTCACTCGTTTTACTCAATCTCAACCTCCAACATACGAGAACCAATCGCTTCTCGAACTCTTTCGAACGTAGCAGCGTGGCTATGGAAAGATCTTCTTACAAACCGGTTCTATTTAAAATCAGAATTAAATTTTACTGAGCAGCTTCCAAACCCTTTTCCAACGCTACGTAGTGCGCTTTTTGGAAGAGTATAATAGACCCAAATCCTAATTGCAGCAGGCCTATTCCGGTTCTTTTATCGCGGCAATATACACAAATTTATACTCTACACACGTTTCTTATAGCAGATTGTTCGGTAAATGTGACAATACTCCTAACCTTTTCTTCTCTCCTAACTACGAGGAAACAGACGAATTTCTAGTATACGTACACCTACCGATACGCACACCTATATAAAACGTAGACCAACCGATCTACCGCCTCACACACACATGTAAAAAAAACTTATATATTTGAATTCGAAATTTGTACTACACGCGGCTTCTGTACATTATTATTCTATGATTGCTACCTACATGAGTCGTCAGCTATGTACAATCGTCTACAACTCGTCGTCGTGACATCACTAACAGTTGAAGAAGCAAAATTAGTTTCGATACGCTCAAAATATACATATTTCGTGTCCTTTCGTGTTGATCAACTAATTACTACGCGCCGTGCGCCCCTTTAACATACCCAAACCGTGTTTGGAAGTGGTGTGTCTTTTACCAATATTTTGTGTTGTGATACCAGAGGTTTAGTGAGTGCCTTTCGTGAAGACCTCCCAGACGAAGGAAGAAATTCGCCACCAGGTAGGTGCAATATTCCCTTCTCTCTGTATCCAACACAGATCGTTATCATGTTTTCCGCGGACACTATAGCTCGCGTAAACTTCCGCGCATATGTCGAGAAAACTTCCGTTCGCCGTTCGTAACGCGGTATTCTGATTGGAGCGAAATACGTATGACATTCGACAGGTGAATTTATTCGCAAAGTTTAATGTGGCATATCGAGGTGGTTTTAAGTTCTGTGTAAAGACAAAAAGCGACGCGTACACACATTTGTACGTTTCATAGATTATAGTTTCACAAAATATAATACTTATGAATGACAGCTTGTGATACGTAACATTCACTTTACATTATTTGTGACATGTGAAGATTAGCGGAACTAATCGCAAAATATTACACGTGAATGGGAATAAGGGTACTGGTGTATACGTAAAATCTGGTGTCGTGAAATCAAACATTTATGTGATTTTCTTCCAAAGACCTTATAATAATGTAGACTTATACCACTTGTAAATAATTACCTAGCATCCTAATAGCGTATTAAAAAACTTACTTTGAAAATAGCATATTATAAAATCTAGGAAGAATTATACTAGGCAAAGCACAGACCGATCTTTGTAGACTATCTAGTGCCAACATTTAAACAAATAATATAAATGCTTCCAATAATATATACTCAAAGACAAAACCATCCTGAGATTTTTTCTAGAGAAACAAGAAAGACTTGAAGAAAAATAAAAATCAACATACCAAAGAAAATACAACTGCAGCACAGAAATTACTGTCATATAGGGGAATATTATTTTACAATGACCTGCCCACTTCCATTAGAGAAATAAAAATACAACTGCAGCACAGAAATTACTGTCATATAGGGGAATATTATTTTACAATGACCTGCCCACTTCCATTAGAGAAATAAAAATACAACTGCAGCACAGAAATTACTGTCATATAGGGGAATATTATTTTACAATGACCTGCCCACTTCCATTAGAGAAATAAAAATACAACTGCAGCACAGAAATTACTGTCATATAGGGGAATATTATTTTACAATGACCTGCCCACTTCCATTAGAGAAATAAAAATACAACTGCAGCACAGAAATTACTGTCATATAGGGGAATATTATTTTACAATGACCTGCCCACTTCCATTAGAGAAATAAAAATACAACTGCAGCACAGAAATTACTGTCATATAGGGGAATATTATTTTACAATGACCTGCCCACTTCCATTAGAGAAATAAAAATACAACTGCAGCACAGAAATTACTGTCATATAGGGGAATATTATTTTACAATGACCTGCCCACTTCCATTAGACAATTAAAAGATCGAAATATATTAAAAATAGCATTCAAAGGTCATATTTTTGGCAATTCATGATTTTATAAGTTGAAGTTTTCTTGTGTGTAATATGTAAGTACGATGCTCCTCTCTCGAACACGAGTTTTTAACTCTATCGAGCGAGTATCAACATTTTTATTTTGTTATATATTGTTTGAAGCAGAAATACTGTGTAACTTTGTATACCTAAATAAAGAATATTAAAACAAAAATAACCAAAGAATTGGGTATTCGAAAAGACGTAACAATTAGTTAACATAAAATGAAATCGTATTATTATAAGTTAATAAAATGAAAAGCTTGATTAAAAGGCTTGAGTGTAAATAACAAATATTCTTAGTATTTTCAACACTCAGTCCAAATGAAACAGTTTAATTTTAATATTCACAAAGGTAATTAGATTCAAAAAATCTTTACAAATAAGAAATAACGTATGAAAATTTGCAGAGAAGTAGAAAAAACATCGTATATTTTTCCATTCCCATGATTTAAATATAAACAGTCGAAACAAATCCTCAGAATTCCATTGCCTCGTAAAAATACGGTGTAGTAATACATATTTATGTATTGATCAATTCAGATATACATTATATTATAAATAATAATAAATACGGATCAGTGATCGTCTCATAATACGCCCAAACGCAGAAAAATAATATTGGTAGGTACATATTTACTATCACGGTATAACCCACAAGGGGTAATCAGCGATAGGTGTGCGGGTATGCATAGCCTTAAAAAAGCAAGCGTGTAAGACCACACACTAGTCTCGTTTCACTATTTGTAAAGTTTGAAACATATAAATGTATGTATGTAGGTATATACATCAGAAATAATATCGCACGGTGATCCGAAGGTATAGATTTATTAATTTACATAAACTTATATGAAAAATAATAATAATACTTCATGATTAAAAATGTAATTGACATATTCTAAATCAACTTTGCTTTGACTTTAAGTATTAATGACATGTATGACTGTGAGTGAGGCGTTTACAGCGTTCGGTTCTCCCTGCCTACCCCAACAACAGGGACACAGTATGTAAATTTGTGACATACTTTATTATAACAATTTTGTTGATTACAAAATCACCTTTTTGAATTTGCTGATCACTTAAAATAGTCACGATTTCGACAGTTTTACTGGGGTACAAATTAAAAATATATATAAACATATCTAAATCAGGGGGGCAAGTCAGGTCAACCGGCGGAATCAAAGCAACTTTTTTTATTGAAAAATGAATGTTCTTGTTAAACAAGCACATATACATCTTCATACATTCCCTAAATTATGCATAAATGCTTGTGCTCTAGGTGAACAAAATCAGTCGAGGCAGGATTCGTTTTACCTATATCATGGATATAGTTATCTTATGGAGTTCTATAATATTTTTATATGTTATAGGACTCCATAAGATAATTATATCCATGATATGCGTAAACATGGATAGTTTTGATTCCGCCTGTTGACCAGACTTGCCCCCCAACTGTGAAGAAGTAAAGAAATTTACAAACAAAAATGAAAATAATCAAATTTTAATTAGTATTACGCAAATCAATATGTGTTCGCCAACGGAATTGTATCCACCCCAATCGCAACTCATTACATTCTTCCTTCTCCAATATAAGAGAGCCAGTTGTCATTCAACCTAATGAAGAAACGGTCGTGTCAAATAACTCACTTGTGGTTAAAAAAGCGAATAAAATTGTTCACAATTGTATAACATCAGAAATTTTTTTCTTATCTAATAACAGCAAATATTTTCTTGTATTATTAATTCTGATGTTATATTTTTACTTTTCAAAATTTGATTAATAGCATATTATCACGATTTTTTTATGTCCACCATTCTATTGTACGAAAGTATCCAACAGTACCCATAGGACTTTTAGTCAAAAATACGTTTCACTCTTTTCTTCACTTTCAGTGAACGGTGAGCTAGCTTTTACATTATACTTAGCTATATTTGGCAGTTTGAGTGCAGTGTATGCAAGGTTTTAGACTTCTACGCACTCTTCTTAATTTATGTTCTTTATGTGTTCTTTTAGTGCTCAGAACGGGGGGTGGTAGGGGAAGAATAGTACCTTTAATAACTAGCGATGTGCAAAAGATATACAAAGTTCTCGTAGTCATGGTCTTTTATAAAATGCATGACCATGATACACGTATCACTGCGAGACAAAAATCAGAGTAGCAATATCAAGACGAGGCTCTAAAAACTATGAATTTTGTAGTTTTGTTAAATTTAATAATCCTATTACTTTGATTGAAAAGCAATGAATTGACTACCCAGCGCCGGGAATTCTTCTTCTTCGTTTATTAGACCTAGTTGGTCTGTTCTTCAGAAACTATGCCTCCTGGGATGACGATGTGCTACTGTCCTTCCATCTCTTAGCGACCAGAGGGGATTTCATTTGCTGCTATATACGCAAGTCTATCACTGTCCATCCTGGCTTCGTGGTCCCTCCAATGTCCTGTATTCCACATTTTTACCTTATTTGAACATTGCGAACACGATCTCGGAGAGTTTTACCAGTGATTGACATTAGGACCTTCATCTCCGTTGTCCTTAGGAGCCTCTTGGTTCGTACGGTATATGCTCGCGTTTCCACAATTCATTCATTATACTTAATTAATATGTTCATATAGTAATAAAATATTTATGGTAAAAATTAGGAAATAGAACATCACCACAGTCAGATCATCGACTTTTTACGCGGGTTTTACACAATTTCTGGGAACTTGAAATAAACTCACCACAATAGTTTTGATAATGAAGTCAATTTGGTTGCTTTGTGGACTTTGGAAACTCTTAAATGTGAATTTATGTAGTAGGTGAGTGTTTAGTTTGACGATTTACGAAGGCAATTTGTTTCATACTACAGTATAATATATTCTAGCTCACAACTCCAAACTCTTATTTGAAGTGTATTCAGAAAGGCTGGGATTGATATAAATTGAAATACACATAACTTTATAACTTTGTTTGTACTATAAATAAGTACAGCAAAACTTTTTATCTGCCCCTATTCACATACATTCCTTTCTGCTTCATCATTTTTTATGTGTTTTTCCGAGTTTTTGAGATATTTTTAAAAAATGATTATTTTTAATAGATTCGAAAAGAAAATATGTGCTAGAAGGAGTATAATTATAAAGAATACGGATGATAACAATTTTTAACAGAGATAGAAAAATCACTAACGTTTTTTCCCAATAACATAGTAGATACAAATGTGCAAACATGAACGTCAAATAAAGTAATATTAAAAGTAAATCAATACCTTTCTCTCTGATTCTGTCTCTAAAGCAGATCGAAAAATTTCTGCTTAGCTTACTATGATTTTTTTGGTGGTATTTTGATAATTCACAAATTAGTTCACAAATTCCTCTACCATTTCCAAATTATCGAGAAAATTCATTGTAGGAGTTTTGGTACCCAAAATTTAAAAGTCTAGGGAGGTTAATATCTGGATTAGCATAATATTACTAAACAAACACTGGAATCAATTTGATATTATATGATCAATATCAATTGATTCGTTCTAATCATGCATCTTAGTCTGGCGATATTTGAATATTACGAGTATATCATTGAATTAATATCCTTACACCAATATCATAAATCCAATATTACGGTTAGTGTATTTACGGTTTATATAATATTCACTTATAAATTAAATTATTATACTCGCACTAGTATTGATTCCATTATTGAAAAGGGATTCATAAATCAAAATTCGGGTACATATATTATATAAACATATAAAATACCTAGGCATATTATAAAAAAAAAACACGAACATGTATGAAAATAATTTTTAACAGAGATAGAAAATCACTTGACGTTTTTTCCAATAATATAGGTACTTAATACAAATGTGTATACTTCAACGCCAAAAAAATATTACTAGTTGCATGTATCACATAAGATCCAACTGTCGATACGATAGCGATAATATGCATAGTTGAAGAATATGTTTCAAACTTTAAACCCCTATTCCAAATTATTGAATATTGTCAGATCTTTTGTTTTCTATAAAAAGAATATATGTCAGGATAGGATAGTGTGGAGGTCAGTTCTTTTTTCCTACCACGAATATGTAAACAGCTCGTTGGTATGTATACATATATGTATGAAGATAAGTATCAAACTATTATGAGTTGTCGTAGATATTTTGTATTCTGCCATACAATTTGTAATAAACGATGTAGTTTCCAAATTAAAATTTGAGACAAATTGTAAAAAAAAATTGAGATGTACTGCTACAGCGTACAAAGTTTTTTTATAAAATTGAATTATTTGGTTGGGGTGTTTCGACTTTTTTCAATATTATCAAAAAAATGGAAAAACAGGCAGTTCAACACATGATATGGTAACACACGGATTCAAAAAAACACATTAAATGTTCTACTCCAAATTCTGAATTCATCTATATATTTATTTATTTAATGGACAAATATAGTCTTATGAAAATACAAAAGGAATACGATATAAAATAATAAAAAACAGACCATTTACATTTGTCCATTGATGACAATCATAATATACAAGCACACACATTACAACGTTAAATAAGTAAGATTATATTATAATCAAAATAAATAAAAAACAGACCAATTACATTTGTCCACAGATGACAATCATAATATACAAGCACACACATTACAACGTTAAATAAGTAAGATTATATTATAATCAAAATAAATAAAAAACAGACCAATTACATTTGTCCACAGATGACAATCATAATATACAAGCACACACATTACAACGTTAAATAAGTAAGATTATATTATAATCAAAATAAATAAAAAACAGACCAATTACATTTGTCCACAGATGACAATCATAATATACAAGCACACACATTACAACGTTAAATAAGTAAGATTATATTATAATCAAAATAAATAAAAAACAGACCAATAACATTTGTCCACAGATGACAATCATAATATACAAGCACACACATTACAACGTTAAATAAGTAAGATTATATTATAATCAAAATAAATAAAAAACAGACCATTTACATTTGTCCATTGATGACAATCATAATATACAAGCACACACATTACAACGTTAAATAAGTAAGATTATATTATAATCAAAATAAATAAAAAACAGACCAATTACATTTGTCCACAGATGACAATCATAATATACAAGCACACACATTACAACGTTAAATAAGTAAGATTATATTATAATCAAAATAAATAAAAAACAGACCAATTACATTTGTCCACAGATGACAATCATAATATACAAGCACACACATTACAACGTTAAATAAGTAAGATTATATTATAATCAAAATAAATAAAAAACAGACCAATAACATTTGTCCACAGATGACAATCATAATATACAAGCACACACATTACAACGTTAAATAAGTAAGATTATATTATAATCAAAATAAATAAAAAACAGACCAATTACATTTGTCCACAGATGACAATCATAATATACAAGCACACACATTACAACGTTAAATAAGTAAGATTATATTATAATCAAAATAAATAAAAAACAGACCAATTACATTTGTCCACAGATGACAATCATAATATACAAGCACACACATTACAACGTTAAATAAGTAAGATTATATTATAATCAAAATAAATAAAAAACAGACCAATTACATTTGTCCACAGATGACAATCATAATATACAAGCACACACATTACAACGTTAAATAAGTAAGATTATATTATAATCAAAATAAATAAAAAACAGACCAATTACATTTGTCCACAGATGACAATCATAATATACAAGCACACACATTACAACGTTAAATAAGTAAGATTATATTATAATCAAAATAAATAAAAAACAGACCAATTACATTTGTCCACAGATGACAATCATAATATACAAGCACACACATTACAACGTTAAATAAGTAAGATTATATTATAATCAAAATAAATAAAAAACAGACCAATTACATTTGTCCACAGATGACAATCATAATATACAAGCACACACATTACAACGTTAAATAAGTAAGATTATATTACAATCAAAATAAATAAAAAACAGACCAATTACATTTGTCCACAGATGACAATCATAATATACAAGCACACACATTACAACGTTAAATAAGTAAGATTATATTATAATCAAAATAAATAAAAAACAGACCAATTACATTTGTCCACAGATGACAATCATAATATACAAGCACACACATTACAACGTTAAATAAGTAAGATTATATTGTAATCAAAATAAATAAAAAACAGACCAATTACATTTGTCCACAGATGACAATCATAATATACAAGCACACACAGTACAACGTTAAATAAGTAAGATTATATTATAATCAAAATAAATAAAAAACAGACCAATTACATTTGTCCACAGATGACAATCATAATATACAAGCACACACATTACAACGTTAAATAAGTAAGATTATATTATAATCAAAATAAATAAAAAACAGACCAATTACATTTGTCCACAGATGACAATCATAATATACAAGCACACACATTACAACGTTAAATAAGTAAGATTCTATTATAATCAAAATAAATAAAAAACAGACCAATTACATTTGTCCACAGATGACAATCATAATATACAAGCACACACAGTACAACGTTAAATAAGTAAGATTATGTTATAATCAAAATAAATAAAAAACAGACCAATTACATTTGTCCACAGATGACAATCATAATATACAAGCACACACATTACAACGTTAAATAAGTAAGATTCTATTATAATCAAAATAAATAAAAAACAGACCAATTACATTTGTCCACAGATGACAATCATAATATACAAGCACACACAGTACAACGTTAAATAAGTAAGATTATGTTATAATCAAAATAAATAAAAAACAGACCAATTACATTTGTCCACAGATGACAATCATAATATACAAGCACACACAGTACAACGTTAAATAAGTAAGATTATGTTATAATCAAAATAAATAAAAAACAGACCAATTACATTTGTCCACAGATGACAATCATAATATACAAGCACACACATTACAACGTTAAATAAGTAAGATTATATTATAATCAAAATAAATAAAAAACAGACCAATTACATTTGTCCACAGATGACAATCATAATATACAAGCACACACAGTACAACGTTAAATAAGTAAGATTATGTTATAATCAAAATAAATAAAAAACAGACCAATTACATTTGTCCACAGATGACAATCATAATATACAAGCACACACATTACAACGTTAAATAAGTAAGATTATATTATAATCAAAATAAATAAAAAACAGACCAATTACATTTGTCCACAGATGACAATCATAATATACAAGCACACACATTACAACGTTAAATAAGTAAGATTATATTATAATCAAAATAAATAAAAAACAGACCAATTACATTTGTCCACAGATGACAATCATAATATACAAGCACACACATTACAACGTTAAATAAGTAAGATTATATTATAATCAAAATAAATAAAAAACAGACCAATTACATTTGTCCACAGATGACAATCATAATATACAAGCACACACATTACAACGTTAAATAAGTAAGATTATATTATAATCAAAATAAATAAAAAACAGACCAATTACATTTGTCCACAGATGACAATCATAATATACAAGCACACACATTACAACGTTAAATAAGTAAGATTATATTATAATCAAAATAAATAAAAAACAGACCAATTACATTTGTCCACAGATGACAATCATAATATACAAGCACACACATTACAACGTTAAATAAGTAAGAATATAATCAAAATATATTCTTACTTATTTAATAGTATACAAGATTATGATTATAATATAAACTCGCCAATAGTACCTACAAAAAAATAAAGGGTAAGAGGACTATAAAACTTTGACATCTCACCATTGTTAAACTCGTCGACAGCTGAAGATGGAGCCTGACTAACTGAGTTTTTACTTCTTGTCCGGCGTCCTATAACAATAAAAAGATATTTTACAGTATCTCTTCTAATTACTTGACTGTCTCTAAGCATATTTGTTACATCAATTTCTCAATATGTATCATATATATTATGTACATATATAGAGCACAAACTATGAGTCAAATCATGATGTTTTTTTGTGTCTGGAATATGCCGTACTGTTTGGTTACTCTGCACAGATCACACATACTCGGGGCCACGTATGATGGCGTTTTTGATGTATGTATTTAGATTTAAAAAAAAGTACAATTTCTCAAATTTAGAATAAACAGAAAATTCATACAAATTGAAACAACATATTTACATCGAATTTATAACAAATATAAAACCGAAAAAACATGAGGTCTCATGAAGTTGTCCCCCAGTTGCCAATAATTATTACTTTTAAGGCTTTTAAGGCTAGCGTCCATACAGACGTAATGGACGGATCGGACAGAGCGCATCAGACGGATTTGTTTGTGGCAGTGCGTCCACAGTGGCGCACCGATCGGTTTTCCGAAACAATTGTCATTTGGATTTGTTGACAATTTTTCATAGTAAATGCAAATACAAAATAATTATTTTTTCGACTTGGTAATCACATGCTTGGTTTGGCATAATCGCATGATATTTTAATGAAAATAAAAATGAATGTAAAAAATGTTTAGCCCATAGATTTTTATAGGATATACATATCCTATTTATATTTCTACAGTTCCTCCCCTATCTCCGTCATTATCCTTGTTGCTTTTGTCATATATATATTTTTAATTAATATATTGTCTCTTAAGTTTTTAGTATATAATATAAATAAATAAATAAATAAATAAATAAATAAATAAATAAATAAATAAATAAATAAATAAATAAATAAATAAATAAATAAATAAATAAATAAATAAATAAATAAATAAATAAATAAATAAATAAATAAATAAATAAATAAATAAATAAATAAATAAATAAATAAATAAATAAATAAATAAATAAATAAATAAATAAATAAATAAATAAATAAATAAATAAATAAATGAGTAAATAAATAAATAAATAAGTAAATAAATAAATAAATAAATAAATAAATAAATAAATAAATAAATAAATAAATAAATAAATAAGTAAATAAATAAATAAATAAAATATATAAATAAATAAGTTAATAATTAAATATCTTAGTGCTAAATTTCATCCAAATCATCCGGCTGTTTTCGCGAGAACGAGAACAGCCGGAAGATTTGAATTGATTTTCCGTCCGCTGCGCCTGTATTGACGCTAGCCTGAAGGGTTCAAAGATCAAAATGGCCACTATACTTGGCCCCGAGTATACATAGACATCCGTTCTTTTATTTTCTAAGACACTGTATGTCAAAACTTTCACGATTTTGTTTTTCAATTTTGTTCAAGTAATGCAAATAAAAATGTACTTATTGAATAGTTTATTGATGGCAACACGCATTTTTCTGCTTTATCCACATATTTTATGTTTAGGTTTAAAATAATTTCTGTGGATCTTTTATGGTGGCCATCCTCTGTTAGCTATATGATAAAATGGAAATAAAATATATGGAAAAAATGGAATCTTACCATCTGCAGTGACGAGTAGAACCAAGGTGAACAGAAGATGAGCACAATGTGGAGCTCCCATTTTGCTGGTTTCACCAACAGCTGATGCTAGTTGTGTCTCGAGACTTGGAGAAGGTAGAAGCCACCATTCTTGGCCCAACAAACAATTTCTTCATCTCATTTTTATCACTCAACAATCACTACACTAAACCAGACTTATCACATTGTTTCGGTTGTTAAGAAAGTATTAATCGATTGAACTATAATACAATGGTACAGTTTGCAATTATATAATATTTAAAATATATTACATGATTTCAAAATTACTTTAAATTTCATAACTTTTTTTAATTAGTGCTAAGACATTGAGTGACTTGTCAGTCAAAATATAATACATCATTTGTTAATTTTAATACCTAGTAATGCCATCGCCCATGCAGTCAGTCTTGAAGAAGCCCTAACGAGGCGAATAAGCTATCGACGTAAAAATAATATATTTTATGTAGAATCAAAAACATTGTTTAACTAAGTTCAGTTTGTTAGTCGACAGTTCTTAATTGAACTCCATTGTATGTAGATATACTACAAATATAAAATAAAAAATACTTGGTATTTATCTATATTATAAATTTGAATGTTTGTATCTATGTATGTATCATGTATGTGTTGAATGCGCTCCTAAACCGTTCATCCGATTGCGATGAAACTTTGGTGAGTTGTCGAGAGTATGCCCGGGATGGTTTCTGGATCAAAAAATTTTAACTTCTTCTTCTTCTTCATCGAGTTTTAGGTCATTTTACCTATGAAGGTGGACTATCCTGGGAACCGTTCATCCGATTGCAATTAAACTTTGGTGAATTGTCGATCGTATGCCCGGGATGATTTCTGAATTTAAAATATTTTCTTCTTCTTCTTCTTCATCGGGTATCAGGTCATTTTACCTATGAAGGTGGACTATCCTGAGAACCGTTCATCCGATTGCAAAGAAACTTTGATGAATTGTCGAGTGTAAGACCGGGATGGTTTCTGGATTAAAAAAAATCTTCTTCTTCTTCTTCATCGGGTATCAGGTCATTTTACCGATGAAGGTGGACTATCCTGAGAACCGTTCATCCGATTGCAATGAAACTTTGGTGAATTGTCGATCGTATGCCCGGGATGATTTCTGAATTTAAAATATTTTCTTCTTCTTCTTCTTCATCGGGTATCAGGTCATTTTACCTATGAAGGTGGACTATCCTGAGAACCGTTCATCCGATTGCAATGAAACTTTGATGAATTGTCGAGTGTAAGACCGGGATGGTTTCTGGATTAAAAAAAATCTTCTTCTTCATCGGGTATCAGGTCATTTTACCGATGAAGGTGGACTATCCTGAGAACCGTTCATCCGATTGCAATTAAACTTTGGTGAATTGTCGAGCGTATGCCCACGATGGTTTCTTGATTAGAAAAAATTCTTCTTCTTCTTCTTCTTCATCGGGTATAAGGTTATTTTACTTATGAAAGTGGACTATCCTGGGAACCGTTCATCCGATCGCAATGAAACTTTGGTGAATTGTCGAGCGTATGACCGGGACCTACTGAAGGGACGGGAGGTAATGAAGGGACGGGAGTAACTGAAGGGACGGGAGTAACTGAAGGGACGGGAGTAACTGAAGGGACGGGAGTAACTGAAGGGACGGGAGTAACTGAAGGGACGGGAGTAACTGAAGGGACGGGAGTAACTGAAGGGATGGGAGTGACTGAAGGGACGGGAGTAACTGAAGGGACGGAATTAACTGAAGGGACGGGAGGTACTGAAGGGACGGGAGGTACTGAAGGGATGGGAGGTATTGAAGAGTCTGAAGCGACGGGTGGTTATGGAGGAAGATTTTAAATTATACAGGCAATACGAAGTTTGCCGGGGGTTCACTAGTTTTATATAAATTTATTTGATTATTGAAGCGTTTCGTGCAAAGCGATTTCTGACGATGTGCCTTGCATGAAACGCGTCAATAATCAAATTAATTTAAATATAACAAATACCTAGTATTATTTTATATTTGCATATTATTTTATTTTTACTCCATACTTCATAGATGGCAATAATATAATTCCTTATTTTCAGGTGAATTGTTACACATTATTCGAATATATAGAACTTTCAAAAATTACATTGATAAGGGAACTCAGAAACTAAACCAGCCGATGACAGGTCGTAAGCCCTGTAGGTGCCTTGGGATCCTAGTTTTACTAAAATATCCCAACTTCGTCTATATTGAGATGCTTAAAAGTTTGTCAATAAAAATAATATTTTATTTGTTATATGAAAATAAATTTACAAGTGTTCTCTTGTTCTGAAAAAAAATATATTGTTTTATTGATCCGAATTGACTTTAACTCTGCATTGTCTGACTTGGTTGGAAGAGATAGCCTGATGGTATTTTATGTGCCTTAAATATTGTAAATTATTCATTTATTCATACATATACATAATTGACAAATAATATTATTAACTGCAATGCCCCACTAGGTAAAAAAAAACCTGTGCCGGGGCTAAAGCATTTTGAAATGATACTTTTAACAGTGAATGCCAACTAACAAAACATACAAAAAAATACCATTCCAAATATTAATAGCATACAATAACAAAATTAGAAATAACATTAAAAATAAATTCATAAAAAAGTGCATTACAAATTAGAAAAAAAAACAATAATCAACGAATGAATATTCAAAAGTAGAAACAGAAAATATTAAACAAAGAGTCAAAAATCAAACTTAAAGACAGTTAAGAACAATAAGGGTATGAGAAAGGTATCCAGGATGTTGAAGACTTATGGTGACTTTCACCAATGTTACCTAAACTGTCACATAGCTGGGTATCACCTAAGCTTAGGTAGCCCCTAACGTATCGTTTGGTTTTCACCAGTCTATTTTATCTGTTCCCTAGCTAGGAATTCAAAACGATTATTTTTGTTTATACAGTGGCAACATTTGTATTTGGAATGCATCATATTGCATCATGTTTTTTCTATGACTGTCACTTTCTGTCAATTACGTTGCGATTTCGTTCAACATTTCCAAATAATTCAGTTTTCGTTTAGTTGATTTTAGTTATTTTCTCGTTAATAAGTAACTATTACTTGTGCTATTACTAATAATATGTATATTCAATGCCTAAAAATGCAATAATGTTATACATAAATATTGAGGACATCATTTAGCAATTTTGTCGTGTATTTTAGGAAATGCTTATCGAAAGAAAACGGCAACCAAATTTTACCGTCGATGAGAGTTTGAAACATTACGGCATTTATAATCCTATTCATTTTTATTTTCAAAATGCGTGTAAATCGACGAAAAATTAAAATTTTAAACACAATTGACAATATTATGCTACTAAATCGCTATATACTGACTGTCATTTTGACAGTTGTTTCTTAAGTATTCGTTTAGGTGGTGGAAATCGGCTCCCCAGAATTAGGGGGCTCTTAGCGTCTTGGGTAACTCTTACGTAGGTGGTGAAACGAAAATTCACGTTAGGTGTTACATAAGAATTCTTAGGTAGCACCTAAGAGTTAGGGGACGTTGGTGAAAGTGACCATTAGGGTGCTATATAGGTGTTCTATAATTGGGAATATTGTAATAGCACGAAAGTGCTGCCCGTGTTTGTATATTATTTTGAGTTTTTGTTTTCGATGAATCATCCCGAAAATGACTCAAAGCGTCCCTGATGAAAGGCTGTCTTAAAAAATCAACTAAAAAATACTTAAATACCTACGTATGAATGTCAAATCAACATATCTTTTTTTGCTCGTCATTTTAACGTGAGATGTTCGTTCCGTTGTAGAATCACTGGCTAATTTACAACCCCTATCTATAAAGAGGGATTCATTCTCAACATATTACATAATAAAATCGTAACATCCTTTTTTTCAATTAAAAAAATATATTTAGGTCAAATATTAATGGTGATGTGGGTTAAGTTAATTAAAAAGTGCGATTATTTATTCAAAGAGTCGTTATACTACGGTATAATATGATCGTTCATCCTGACATTACTCAGAAAACCACATTAAAATACACTCACCCAGATTATCCATGAATCTGTTTATGAATAATAAATATTTTATGAAATAACTGGAACCTCGAATGTCCAATGAATTTTGCGCAGAGATTATATTGATGTATGTATCTACATTTTTTTCGCTGATGAATTTTTTTTTCCAGAATCGGAATATAGAACAATATGTATGCTGTGTACGAGCCCTTTATTTCATATCCCAAAACCATTTTTCTCTGCCATTATGATTTTATCAGCAATAAAGTATATTTGTTAACAGATTTTAATATTTACTCCGTCTATTCTTCATTGCTATGATCAGTTATATGTACATACTATACAGTGTTTCCATTTTTACTGGAGAGTCATGATTTCACAATTTTTAAGAGTATTTTTTACAACAATTTCTCAATGGGTATCATGAAGAGAGTGCATACTTTGAGTTTTGTTGTGATGTTTTTGTGTGTATGCCGTATCCTGTATGTCGTATGCCGTACATAAATATGAAAAATTGTGTCCTCTGCACAGATGAAACTAAAAGGCCGATGAACTAAATATTGATACCATATGTGTGAAGTACACAAACATTGAGCTGATTAGTTTTCCATAGACAACAGTTCATTTTTTTTCAATGTTTCTCTATGATTTCATCTGTTAAAACTGAAAAAATGCTCTCACGACCAAGAAATTTTAGATATTTTAATTTTGTTTAAACTATTTATACAATACCAATAATCTTCAAAAAACTGTATTCTTAGTTGGTCAACGTTAAAAGAAAAACATACAACCATTTGAAAAATTATGTTTATAATAATAGATTTTTGTATGAAAAATATATATAACCAGAGAAATTTTTTATGTTTGGCAATGTTAAGTTATGTGATTTCATATTGATATTAGAGTGTAATATTAGCAGGGAAGCTTCATTGTGTAATGGAGAGTTTAGCGTTGGCCACAACCCACTCGTTTTCTATTGTCATCGTTTTTATAAAATCCGGATAATCGAAATGAACGGGCAAAATAATATCTCGCGAAGGGGTTACCAGCGAAAGGTGTGCGGGAATACAATACCTTAAAAAGGAAGCACGACATTTGCGTGTATTCCCACACACCAATCTAGTCTCACCTAAAAAGGCACTACTAACAGAAAAGGTAACGTACCTCAATGCTGAACGTTGTGAGATGTCCATTCAAAGCGCTCATAAGGTTAGGTTATCACAAAAATTTCGCTATATCTATAGTCATCCTAATTTATAAATATTTCCTTCTTCCTTTCTTGATTGTTATGATCAGTAATTTTATTGTTATACATACTATACTGTAAGGCACCGGATAAGAAGAGTGTTTCCATTCTTTTTTATCGTCATAGATTTTGGGTGTCCCGTAATAGACGGACGGATAACCGAAATGAACAAGCAAAATAATATCTCGCGTAGGGGTTACCAGCAAAGGGGAAGCGGTAGCGCGTAACTTTGTTAATGGAGGCATGGAAGAGGGGATACACGCATGGCACATGCGTGAATCCCCACACACCAGTATCATCATTAAGTAAATATATATTTAAACGAGTGGGTTGTGGCCAACATTAAACTCTCCACACCAAAGTAAGCGTTCATATTTTCTTCTTGATGTGTTGAAAATCTCAATATGGTAAAGAATGCTGAAATATTTTAATAAAAGCAGATTTATTTCGTTTTAAAGAGCGTTAGAGCATTTTGAAAATTTTCACACATCTATGGAAAGGTTATCAGTTCTAAGTTCAAGCTATTAATACTCTTATATCAATATGAATTAAAAAAATAGAACATTGACAAACATAAAAAAATTCTCTTGTTACATATAAGTTTCATACAAAAATCCATTAAATAAAATATAATTTTTCAAACCGTTGAATATTTTTTTTTAACATTGACCAACTTTGAATACAGTTTTATGAAGATTCTTGGTGTTGTATAAATAGTTGAAACCAAATTAAAATATCTCTAATTTCCAGGTCGTGAGAGCATTTTTTCAGTTTTAATAGATGAAATCATAAAGAAACATTGAGAAAAAATGAACCGTTGTCTATGAAAAACTAATCAGCTCTAAGTTTATGGACATAACACATATGATATGAATATGAAGTCAATTGGGCTGCAGAGAGGACACAAAAAAAAACAACGTAAATGATGAATTCATAGAGAAGAAATCAAAACTTGTCTATGGAAAACTAATCAGCTCTAGGTCTATGCACTTTACATATATGATGTTAATATGAAGTCGATCGGACTTTTAGTTTGGGCTGTAGAGATGACACAAAAAAGATTTTCCGTACGCCGTACGCCATACGCCATACGCCATACATACAAACACATCATGACGAAACTCACAGTGTGCACTCTCTACATGATACCCGTTGAGAAATTGATTAAAAAAAAATACACTTAAATTGTGAAATCATGACTCTCCCCTTTTCCATGGTGTGGAGAGTAATAAATATAATATATCTGCCGACATAGAAACATATACATATTTATTTGTTTATATAACTTCTACGCTCATGTGAGCATTTACAAAAAAATGTTTAACAAAAAAAAAACATGTGCATTACCAAAATCATATAGGTACAAAAAAAAAAAAACATAATAATACAAACAAAATAAAACATAAGCTAGTAAAATTAATAATAAAGAAAAAAAATACTTAAAATAATAAAAATTAAAAAAAATTAAAAAAAAACAACATATGAATGAAAAAAAAAATAAATAAAATTATCAGATACAAAATTAATACGTAAAAAGTTTCAATAACAAACACAGATATTTTTTTTTTACATAAATATGTTCTTGTGAATATAAACATGTACATTCTCTAAACTAAACATAAATGGTTGTGCATTAGGTGAACGAAATCAGTCGAGGCGGGATTCGAACTCGCGACCACTGGATTCCTAATCCAGAGCGCTTACAGCTTTGCCAAAAATTCATCTAATAGTGTAGTTTGTTTTGTATAACATTTTTAATAACTTAATGGTTGGTATTGTTACAAAAAAAGATATTATGTTGATTGTCATTATATGTGACATTTACCTAGAAATAATATTTGTGTTTATGAAAAAAAAAATACCATAAAACAATATTGCCGTGAGGCACCGCCTAAGAATAGTGCTTCCACTCTTTTCTATTAATCTAAAAAGTAAATAAAATACAGTAATTGTAAATAATAATAAATCAAAGGAAAGTATTTGCTGTAGAGACAAATTATTTTGATGGGATAAAATGATTTCATTTTATTTAGTATATTCCTTTGCTTCCCATTTACAGAGTGAAATAGTCATACCACAGAGAAATATAATTTCGTTTCTCAAACATAAAATTAGATATAATTTACTATGAAATTTAGTCAATACTAACATCAAAAATTTAACTTATATTAGGAAAAATCTAGTTGTTGTTTTCATGACTGAATAATTCATTAATGCACCTAAGTAATTTTGATAGATGGATTGTTTGCATCGAAAGATGAGATGATTCCTCAGAAAATATGTGAAGTAAAATTTTGAACATATAGATGATAAAACAAAATTTATTGCAGATTAGTGTCCATTTCAGTGTAATTATGTTAAAAAAAGTTAATATTGTGTTTAAAATGGAATATTTTATTATTTTGTGATATTGTAAATTAAAATTTTACCCATACAAGTTATCGTCAGACAAAGGTATATATTAACAGGTAAAAAAATATTTACTAATTCATTAATCATTTAAAATGGATAAATAAATATATTCATACGATATTTCATTTGAAATATATCATAAATTTCATTATCAAGATAACTTCACATTTTTTGCAATAAATAATACCATTCGAAAATTTATCGTCACAAAATTTGTTTTCCTCCCGCCGTAGATAAGAGAAAAAACATAATTTTAAAACAGTAATGAATAAGGTACGAATAAAGTTACCAAAGCGATAAAAAACAAATTTACAACAATCAAAATACAACATGTTGAGAATGTTATGTCAAAAATAATATATAAAAAAATGAAAAAAAAATGTATATGCACGAAATGTTACCGTAAGCGTCCGGCAAATAAGTAATGTGAGACCATAAATCACATAAAATACAATGTGGTATCTGTGTATGTGAATAAAAATGTAATTTAAAAAAGTATATACGCGTTGTTCGGTACTTGTTAACAAATGTATATATGCGCGAATTTCATAAATACGCGAAGTCCCGGTTAGAGAAACGTGTCGGTTCGTGACGCGGTATCACGTTAGTCCAACGCTTAGAGCACTGATGTACCGAGAGCAGAGAGTTTGTCCCGAGTACACATGTGTACAGGACACCTCGAGCGCATGCGCCTCCGAAGGCTTTTCCAAACGATAAAAACGCCGTTCTTAACACATTTCCGCCCGGAAAGGAAAATTCGATTTGGTCCGACGGAATAAGTTGAGCGAGATCGCTTTATCCGTTGGTCCGCTGTAAATTCGAAATCAAAAGTTACAAAGGAATTCAGCGTTCAATGAATTGTTTACTTTCGGTATTTCTTTCGAATTACATAATTTAGAGGTTTTCGTTATTTTAGTAAACACTCAATTTATTCATTAGTTGAAATATATAAATAAATATTGAAGTTTTAATATAACTCCTAATGGATAATTGACGTTTATAGCTAAAAATATAATCTTTTTTCTTAGACTATTCCCGTTTATTCGTGGACAAATTCCTTCTCCGTTTGCTTCCATGTAGCTATATCCTGTGCAGCCTGCATCCAGTGATTCTGTTTTAGTCTTCATTCATTGCCAAACGAAAGGCTATTGCAAAATTGAATTCTGCCAAAGATGATGGATGTCCTGTCCATAGAATTTAAATGATTGTTTCATAGAAACGTCACCTTATTAGCAGTTACTTCCCATTATGCTGAATATTTCCAACATTCTTTATCGCTTTTCTGATTACCAACAATTGAATACTTACCTGCCTCCTGTGTCCTGTATTTGGCCATCTGGATTCCACTTGAGTTTGCATTCTGATTGCTTTTCCGTGAATTTGGAGGATTCTTATTAAGCTAATCTAAAAAATCTAAAGTTGAAGTCGACGAGCTTGTGTCACGATTGTTGATTGATATTGTTGCAAATTGATCCAAAAATCGCAAATTCAATCATTTCGATCACAACACAATCATTTCGATCTATGAAGAAATTATATTTTCTGTTGCTGTTTGCTCAATCATATTGATATAATTGATGAAGTTTGCACTAACGGACTGGAGGGTTTAAGGTTTTTCGCAACTTTGTTTCGCAGAACTAAAAATATTAAGCAAAAGCGCCCTCGGAATGGTATTTTAACATAAAGCGTTGCTGAAAAATTGATGTTTATTATTATTATTATTAACACGAAAACGAGGATAAAGAAATAACTGGGAGGAGGATAGTATGTATGACGAAATACGTTTAAGAGTATGATTTGGAGTGGACGACGAATATTTTGGACGATAGTATGTATGACGAAACTTATATTTGTGTGTGATGTAGCACGAGAGTAAGTATATGTGTACCTTCATATAATATGAAAGTGTGAAAGCGTAGCACAGATATGTGAAAAAAAACAGTCATAATATTTGAAAAAAAAAAAAATAGGATTCAAATACAATCAAAAAAACTTCCCCAACCTGATCATAAGATTTTTTTTAAATTTTGATCTTGGCAGGTCAAAATTATCTAGGTCATCAGTTTCGTTTACGGATTTTGTATAAGTAGTTACAAACTTGTAAAGGTTAAGGTAATTTTCGAGGACATTTTAAGAGGATTGCAAAAACTTCACTCACAAAGCGAATGAAATTTAATTTATAACATATTTGAAAGGGGTGTGATCATCAAGATCCATTCGAATACATGACTTTTGTCTGGTGTACTTACCTAATATTAAGATGTTGATCTTCTTATTTTTCTTAGGCGTCAATCAAAAAGAGGAACGCGAGAAGAACGGTTAGGATGGAACGTGAAGAGATGGATTTTATCTATTTCATATACGAAAAATGTATATAATAACCTTCTTTTGATTATTTATTTATGTAGGTAAGCCAACAGGTCATATACATTTTTATAGTACAATTTATTCAAAGTGTAATTGAGAGCCAAAAATAAGCGTTCCACATAGACACAAACAAATAGGTATGGGATAGATAAGATATTAGGAGGGTACGAGGGAGGAAGATTTTAAATGTATCAACTTCAGTATTTCACGACGAAACTTATCGTATTTCGCATTGAAGATGTATACTTCAGTTGAGAAAAAGGTGTTATAAGAATATCATATGCGTGGAATTGTGGCATTTTTCCTGACATTTGTTCTACATACTGGTAAATGGTAAAGTTCAGACCTTGGATGTACGAAACACAGGTAGTCTGCCATGCTGATGAGATAGGTGCTGCCGACGCTGCGCTCGGCGTGGAAATCGAAAAACTGAAAGTATCACAATCGTGGTGAAGGTTTCCTGTCGAGTCACGTGTTACCGTGGCACTGTTGGGTGGGAAACCCTCGTCATAACTGACGGGTCTCCACGTTTGTGATTGGACTCTTAGTGATAGTGGTATGAAATATGCTTGATGGAAGTTTCATGTTTTGTCCGACGAGCAGACGCTCCGGGGATGAAAAGAACTACATAACTTGGTAACTCTGGCGAACCGCAGGACTCTAATTGATGTTATGTATTTGTTTAAGTTGTCAACAATTTTGTGGATTGTTGGAAAAAATTTGCTTTCACCGTTACAACTACAATCTTTTCTACATGCTTTTCTGTACTGTGCTTGCACGGTGTACAATGATTTCATCAATACACTCGACATCTCTGCGAGCTCCCTCAGTGCGTTTAGGACAGCTGTCTCCTCCTTTCTTTCCTAGTAATTTCATTAAACCAGCTGTCTTATTTTACTGTTTTTTATGTACTAGTAAATAAATTATACATTATTTGTAATTTTTGTAATCAATATTAATTATCCAATTGAATAATGCATGGAGTTTTCACTGGTTCACTAAAAAAGCAATGCACATTGTCTGTTTTATAAACTGTGTAAACTGTATAACTCTATCAATTATAGATTATAGGTTTAAGTGGGATCTACATGTAAATAAAATTTGTAAACGTTTGCGATCCATAGCTGGTAAGATATTTAGGATAAAATACTTTTTACTCATGACCACACTCAAACTAATATACAAGTCTTTGGCGGAATCTGTAATCAGATATGATATAAGTAGTTGGGGTAATTGCACCGATACCAATTTGAAAAAAGTCATGCTCGCACAAAAATCAATTCTGAGATTACTTGTTAAAAAAAATGTTTGTACCGCGGCGCGTAATAATATCTCACTCTATTTTAAAAAATTGAATGTTTTATCCGCTAAAGGCTTGTTTTGGGAAAGAACAATCCTTGACCAGTTTTTAAAGGACGAATATAAAGACAGACCGCAACACACGCATTACATCATCATCATCATCTGTGGCTCCACAACCCAGGTCGGGTCTTAGCCTCCTGCAGAGCCCGCCTCCATGACTGTCGATCCTGCGACGCATTGCGCCAGTTATGGACGCCGATGCTGTTCGCATCCTTCACCACTCCGTCCAGCCATCGAAGCTTCGGCCTTCCAACTTTTCTTCGTCCCCCCGGTGCACCATTCATGATCCGTCTTGGAACGTCCTCCTCGCTCATTCTTTGGACGTGTCCAGCCCATCTGAGTCTACCAATTCTTATTTCTGTCAGTATGGTAGGCTCCTTGTACAGATCATACAATTCGTAGTTGTGCCTGATACGCCACTCTCCATTGTCACAAGTCGGGCCGTAGATCCTCCTCAGCACCTTCCTCTCAAAAATTTCAAGGGCTCTTTCATCAGATTTAGCGATTGCCCAACATTCTGATCCATATGAGAGTACTGGCCGAATTAGAGTCTTATAGAGGAGGACTTTCGTTTTTCTGGTGAGGTGACGAGACTTCATGTGCCTCTGCAACCCATAGTAGCACCGATTTGCGGACACTATTCGGCGTTTAATTTCAGTTGAGACATTGTTGTCACTTGTCACCATAGTACCGAGGTACACAAACTCGCTAGCAGTTTCGAATGTGTAATCGTCGACTCGCAAATCTGGCGGTTTTCGACGTTCATGCACTGGCATATACTTTGTCTTTCCCTCGTTTACCATCAACCCCATATTCCTTGCTGATGCAGCCAGGGCTTTAAATGCAATTTTTAAATCATTTTCCGAGCGTGCAATGATATCTATATCATCAGCGTAGGCAAGGAGTTGCACAGATAGTTCCAAAATATAATAATAAATACGGTAAGAGAACGTTAGAATATAATGTACCTACCTAAATTGCTTAATATGATGCCGGCATCTATTAAGAAATGCCAAAGCAAAAATAATGTAAAAAGGCTTGTCAAGGAATGGCTATTGAGGTGTGGATTTATATATAATCACAAACGATTTTATTTTTTTTTCTCAATTCATTTATTTTTATGATTTTAAAAAAGATAACTTTTGTAACATAGTGTGTGTTTGTTTGGGAGATCATCTTTGTGATATTTGTATGTCTCTTTATACTGTACCTAATGTTGTTTGTTATTTTTAATGTTTACATATATATTGTCTTGAGAACACGCCGACAAGTCTAGAATTTAGACTTGGCGTGACTCATAATCATTGTTTTCTTCTTTTGTTGTATCTTATGTTGTTTATTATTTTTCAATAAAAAAAAAATTAAATTAAATAAAATTAAATAGTTTTAAAACTTTTTCCTTTGGAGTGGGGTATGAGACTGCGAAATCCTCTTATGTTTGAAACACATTTTATATCATTAAAAATCGAGAAGGGTATGTATATTTTTAAATCATAGAAAAATGTACATTGGTTGTTAATGTGTTGAAATTGAGATGCACCGCAGGTTGTGGAATATTATTAGCCTGAATATTTCTCCATCTGAATTCTTTCTCATCCCTTTACATTTCTTACCTTTCACCACCTCTCCCAGGTGGATATGAGAGAGGATGGGAAGCAATAATATTCAGATCAATTGCTCATAATATTTACGCAAAGTCTCAGATCACAGCGATACTTCTTATATTCATTTTGAAAATACGTTTGTCTGACTCTAGCCGCCTTGCGGCAGCCAAAAATCTTACGCCACTCGAAAGAAAAAATTCTTTGAACTGTGTGCTCGAAAACATTACCAAACACTTGCACATAAACTTTTGAATAATTCACGCATTAGATTTGATTTTATTTGGTGCTACGTGCCTTGACGTCTTCGTTAATTTTGATCCTACGAGAAAAAAATTTCATTAGGAAATTTGAATTAAAAATACAAATAATTTTGTTATTATACGATTTGTGTAGACATGTTTGAAAAAAAATATGAATTACAAAATCGCATCGTATAACACGTTTGGATTTAAGGCAGTTATACTAAATAAATATGTGTTATTTGATTTTATAAGAAACAACTTTACCTTCTATGTAAAAAATACCCGAAAAACATTTACAAGGAAGTAAAGAACACTATGTAGTAATATTAATATAATCTATGAATTTATTAATGAATGTGGATTTTTTTTACCAAGCTATTTTATTGTATACGATATGGAACTTAACTTGTTCTTTTTATACGTTATGTTTTCTTCTTCTTCTTCTGGGTTACAATCCTAGGATTGGTCTGCGCCAAACACTCGATCTTTCCACTTTCCAATGTTTTCTTACCAAAAGATTTATAAATATCTGTGTCTGGTATTGAATAAAAATAAAAAAAAATATATGAATGGAAAAGAAAAAGAGACAATAAATGAAATGACATAAAAAAGATTGTATCTCCGATATTATGGATATAATGCTGACAGGGTAATTGATTTTCATTTTTAGAAAATATTTTGTGTGTACGGGAAACTATTAGGTAGGTACCTACTTATGTTTCGTTCAAAAATAATTTTAAAAAAATTAACTTTCGTCATGTTCATGATAAAAATGTCAACCTGTTGGCATGTCCTGAATCAGCTTCCCTCCTATGACTCTTCAGAATAGCAAAAAATACATAAATTTAAATTTCCCTATAATTTTAGTGCGTTTACAGAATTGAACCCATTCTATAAATATTTTATTATAACGGTCTTCAATACATCACATATTATGTATATACATATATATGACGCAAAATCCCAGGCCAAAAGATAGTATAGATCGACAAGGAGACATGTTAGTAATTGGATAGAGATACCATCTCTTTGGAAGCAATGAAGGTCTTCTCATTAAGGAGAGATCCTATCGCAAGTGGGATGATGTATGGACCCACAACTTTAAACCATGTGATTGCCCAAAGCGGATCTTTATTGCCATTATAAAAGGCTTGGTCTTAGTTAAAAAAGCGAAAATAGTGTTCAATAACACTTTATTGAAATGGCGAAGTGTGTTTTAAAATATAAAAAAAACATACAAAGTACTTTGTTAAATTACACTATTTATTTTATGTTTTTTATCACAAGATAAAATATATAAGTAGTGGATTTTAACAAAGTAGGTACCTACATACTTAGTATTTTTTATGTAATATTTTAAATAATGAATTTCCCCAAAGTAGAGTCTTCCACATTTGATGAATTATCAGTTGTGTTTTATTTCAGATGTTATAAGCAGAATCTGAGTAAGTGTACTGAGGTGGTCTGGGCATATTGAAAGAATGAATGATGGCTAAATATATGAGGGAATAGAGTGAGAAGCAAGGTTCACTCTAGAAAGGGTTGGCATGATCATGTTAATGATGTTTTAAAATAGATTATCGTAACAAACACATGAAATGGCATCCGCCCTTACTGATAGCATTGTCACATGTGCTGAAAAAACAATTGGCAGATCAATACCTCGAAAGCTAATGCCAAATACGTGGTGGCATTCCGGTCTTGACGCTCTAAAGCAATGTGCATCACGCTCTCGTCGAGCCTTACGAACAGGTCGTAGTCGAAACTACACAGGTTCTACTATTTCAAGCCTTTACTGTAGTTACAGACAGGCCCACAATCGTTACAAAAAAGAGATAATTCGCGCTAAAACTGCAAGCTGGCATAAAATGGTCTCTGAGTTATCTGTTTCGGATCCTTGGGGTGCTGTGTTTAAATGTGTTTCATCAAAACGAGATAACAATGGAGCTCTTTCATGTATAATCCGTATAAATAATGGCAATATGACTTCATCCATTGATGATACTGCCTCTGCTTTCCTGGATGCATTGGTCTCAAAAGACAATCCTCTGACTGATAACGATTTTCACAAACAGGTTCGTACTCTTCAAAAAACTATTCCTCTAGCATCCCCTTCGCCACCAACTTCTGCTGAGGAACTTGATTTAATTATCAAGAACCTTAAGCAAAATAAATCCCCAGGCTTAGATCGCATTGATTCTACTCTAGCACAGAGATGCTGGCGTCTAGCTCGTTCTGAAATGACTGTCCTCTTCAACTAAATGAACGATGTCTAAATGAAGGCTGTTTTCCAGATTGCTGGAAAACAGGTCTCATGACGATAATATCCAAACGTTGCGATCGCTCTAGTACGGATCCCAAATCATACAGACCCATTACTCTTCTCCCTATTCTAGGTAAAGTTCTCGAGCAATTGATTTGCCGTAGAATTGAGTCACATCTCTCTAATTCTCGTCCGCTATCCCGACGCCAATTTGGTTTTCGTCCCGGCATCTCCACCGTTGACGCTGTTAACGAGATGATAGATTTTGTAGAGTGCTCCAATGAGAAATATGTTGTAGCCATCTCGCTTGATATAAGTGGTGCGTTTGACAATGCTTGGTGGCCGCTCATTCTGCACAAACTTAAGGCTAGAAATATTCCTCGTAACTTATACCTTATTGTTAAGAGCTACTTCGAAAATCGCCACATAGTCCTTCCTGGGGGTCAATTTATTCATAAGCGACAAGTAAGCATTGGATGTCCTCAAGGTTCTGTTCTCGGTCCACTTCTTTGGAACATTCTTTTCGATGATCTATTGGATCTTCCTCTTCCGAGCAACTGTATAATTCAAGCATATGCCGATGATGCTTACATTATGATTCGTGCTGATTCTCGTAGATCAATCGAGAACTCAGCCACCCAAGCGCTGAGCTTTGTTTCTGACTGGGGTATAAAAAACAAGCTATGCTTCGCTCCGAACAAGACTTATGGCCTGGTATTTAAGGGCATACTTCGCAGACGGCCGTCCATTCAGTTTCTAGGAACTAATATTGTCTTTCGAGACCAAGTCACCTGTCTCGGAGTTATTCTAGAAAGGGGACCGAGTTTCAAAAATCATGCCAAATCATGTGTAGATAAGGCTAAGTTTGCTTTCATTAAAATAGGACACCTCGCCAAAGCAAGCTGGGGTCTGCAATTTCCTATCGCCCGCCTTTTCTACAAAGCCGTTTATCTTGGCATCGCTTGCTATGCGGCAGGCTGTTGGTCTAACGCCTGCGAGTTTCAGCATATTCGAAGAACCTTGCTTTCAGACCAAAGATTCGCTCTCATTGCACTATCCAAAGCTTACAGAACAAGCCCCACCGAAGCCCTGCCAATTTTGACAGGCTTAACCCCCCTTGATCTTGAAATTCAACGTAGAGGTGCTATTTAACGTGAGCGACACTCTACTAAACATTTGGCAAAACCGCTGGACGACCTGTCTAGTTGGTAGAGTTACCTTTTTATTTTTTCCTGACGTGAGGTCGCGACTGAAATCTCCTTGGGTTGTTCCAGACTTTTGGACTTCTCAATTTCTCACAGGACACGGTAACTTTAAAAGCTATCTCCATCGCTTCAACATTGCTCCCTCTTCCTCATGTCAGTTTTGTCAATGTCCGGACCAAACTTCGGATCACATCCTTTGGGAGTGTTCCCACTCAATTGTGTCCTCTTACAGATCGGAGCTCCTCGTTGCTGTCCGTGGGCCTCTTCAAGGTCCCATTGGACATGCGGACTTAGTGATCTCGAAGAACAATTACAAAGCCTTCAAACGATTTTGCCATAGATACGGTGCCTTATTATCCGAAGATTCAAACTGACTTTTCTGTTTCCAGAGATCTTGGTCTCTTCTCTGATGCCCTATATATATGGATCTGAAGTCGCCGACAGTCCGCAAGTGTGAATCTCAATTCGCACTTGTTGATTGTTCTTTTTGCACCATGGTGCCGAGATTGCTAATCTAGAGGGCTCCATGAGCTACTCTTCGTGCCATGCATTGTTTTTTTGTCATTCATTCTAGCGTTCTGCGAAGGGGCCGTTGACAGTCCCCATATGCGGAGCGGGTGGTGGTGGGAGTAGCGAATATCGTAACAAACCTGAACTTTCTGAGTATATGTATGGGACAATATAACAAAAATTTGAAAAAAGCAATGGTTTATAGAACTTAGTTCCCTCTGCCTACCTCAGAATATTATTCAGTTCTTACTTACCCAATTCAGTTCTTTTAGTATGATTTAGCTGTTCCCAACCAGTTATTATTATTTCGCTTAATTTTTTATCACACAATGAAGGACATGCTTCAACATATTATATAATAAATTGTTCGGAATCAATATTTATTTCATCCATGTTTTCTGACATTTCGTTAGGCAACACTGACAACGTACTTCTCGATCTACTGCGTTCGGACGATTAAATTATCGGTGAGCATGCGCCATGCGCGCCCTCTCATACAGCAGGATTAGTCACGAAAAATCGGCCGATCTCGATCGGCCGATTTTTTTTGTGTCTCGTCACAGATTTTTAAATGGGACGATTCTGTTAGCTTTCATGCGCGCTCTTACATGTAATTCGTATGTTGTAGCTCACCGATAATTAATCGGCCGATGAAATTAACTTCCATGCGCGCCTACCTTAAAATGTATATTTTTAGGTAATTTATTATTCAGTGATTTTATATAATAACAACACTTACAAAGATAATTTTTGAATAAAAAAGATTAAAAAATCGTTGATAAAATATATTCAATACTAAACTTGTAGAATTTTCTTTTTATTTATATTGAATCTGTTGCGGCTTGGTAATCCTTCCATTCATACCTTCCCGACACTTCACTTTTGCCCTAGCAACATCCATGAATCCAAAACCTACCTAATTACCCCGTTGCAACAATAAGAACATGAACAAATCGACACCAAAATTCAACTCAGCCAGTATGCAGCGACTAGCCGATGGTAACGTTTATGACAGCCGCCAGTAGTGAAAACCGAATAAGCGCCGTACGGCCGTAACGAGTGTTTTTGAACATTAATTTAACAGTTATATACTTGTGGGATCAACGGAGAGTGCAGTAAAACGGGATAAGTCCTTTGTATCTTTCCTTGATTTACCTATTGCCATAGTTGTGATTTTGCTTCCCCATGAAATCAAAGTGTCAGAGCTGCATTTAATCGGTTCGAAACTGGAGATCGTTGAATCCTACATTTTGCCGCCGAAGATCGCACCAGGCATTAAAATCATCAATCCTTTTCTGTGTGGGCTTTAAGCCTACGCAGAATCTATATATAATAATTTTATGTTGTGTTTTTTTCCAAAATAAACATTTATAAAAATTTATTTTTTTCACTTTTATTCAAAATTATTCTTATTAAATTTTCAACATGGTAAAAAAATCTTTCTCCGAATTTTGTCGCATTTCTATTGTGCCTACTTTTTTAAACGGAATACACATACTACTGGACCGGCCCTAGGAGATTCATTGCCCCAAAGCAAAAACACTAGAAAGTAGATTATTAATTTTATAAAAATGCATAAACTTTGCGGAGTGCTGAGGGTAAAACATGTGTGCGGAGACATTTTAGTAGGTGTGCGCGCGCACACGCGCACACCTTACAGGGAACATTGCTTTCAATTCTATAAAATTATTCTGGTCTTCTTTTCTGGTCTTCTTGATAGTGGATCTCAAAATACACTGATAGTACCTATCGCGTAACAATTTGTTCTCATTAATCATTGTATTATATTTTAATTTAACATTTTTTGTCATGTTACATTCAAATTTCCTTAGGTAAAGTTCCATCATACCAAAACCTTAGATAACATCCATAACATTCCCCTTCTCACATTCATTTATAATTGTTGTAAGCCTATGCCTGCCATAAAATCTATGACCATACAATTTAAATTTGACTTTGATTTTTTCGGCCTTCGTGGCTCAGTTGGTAAGGTATTATATTTTGACTACTGATCCAAAAGTCCCGGGTTCGATTCCCGGTGGAGACACAGTTTTTAATTGTGTTTTCAGTCTGGATCTGTGAGACGATTAATATCGTAAGTCTCCAGAATGTGGCAACTTGTTATTGGGTGCGTGTTAAATTAATATTTGACATAGTACCTGTTAGTTGCCCGAGAAGCATAATATCAGGTAAGTAGGGGGTCTACCAAAAATCGAAAAACATGGCAAAGGGTCTACGACACAAAAAAAAATTGGGAACCTCTGAGCTAGACTATGGAATGGCTAAGTCATGAAGTTATGTTGCCTCAATACATACAAATATATAAAGATAAATTAAAAAAAATAATATCTGTTAAATAGTTCCAGAATATTCCTTCTAAATTCTTCCGTACCCTCATTATTTTCCTTTTTCCTATGATCAGTGTTAATATAATATATTTTTTTCTCTCTTTTTGTATTTTTTTTCTATAATTCTCACTTAATAATAATAATTAATAAAGCGACGTTTAGTGATACAAGATCACTCCAAGGGCGCTGTAGCTTATTTGTTGGTACTACGAAACAAGGCAGTCTTAAGAAGTTTACCGAAAGTGTCAATGCTCTGAGCTCCACGTATGTCAAGAGGCAATTTATTCCATTTTAAAGGCCCGTTCACACTAAAAAACACTACCACTACCACTACCACTACCACTACCACTACCACTACCACTACCACTACCACTACCACTACCACTACCACTACCACTACCACTACCACTACCACTACCACTACCACTACCACTACCACTACCACTACCACTACCACTACCACTACCACTACCACTACCACTACCACTACCACTACCACTACCACTACCACTACCACTACCACTACCACTACCACTACCACTACCACTACCACTACCACTACCACTACCACTACCACTACCACTACCACTACCACTACCACTACCACTACCACTACCACTACCACTACCACTACCACTACCACTACCACTACCACTACCACTACCACTACCACTACCACTACCAATTCACACTACCTACTATCGTACCAATTTAATTTAAGAGACTTCACGTTGCTTGGGTTAGTTGGAAGAAATTGCCTTATGGCAATAAACCCGCCTAGGTGCACTTTTACATAAAGTTTATAAATAAATAAATAGTACAACTGTCAGTATTAAAGGGTAGGTATCATATCACTAATATATAATAGGTACTTCAGATTATATTTTCTGTTGTCCTTTTTACGTTTTTTTTTTCATTTTTGATTCCAACAAAGAAAACAAGTCTTTAGTGAGTACCTACTTTGTAAGCTGTCGTAACGTAGAACACACGTTGCGTAACATCTGGTTCGCTATTTGATTACGTCAATAGTGATTTATTAATATTATCAATTCAAATTTCCAAAGTGCTTAATATATGTATAATATTTTGTTATCTCTGCCATATTATTATTATTATTATTATAACAATTCATATTGAATATCTGTAACGTTCACAATATTGATAAATGCATTGTCAATAAAATTTATGCGTATTCTAAAATAATATGAATTATCACCATAATTAATATAACTCAACCAAATCATTAAAATATATTATTAGCTAGACCAGTACTGAGTAGTGAGAAGTTCTTATGTTATTTTATTTTTATTTTATTTTATTGATTTACAGAACCGACAGTTTACATTATAAATTTACAATAGTTATATTATATGTATCAAGTTATAAATCTTTTAAAAGTTCTTTTAAATAATTTAAACTAAGTAAGTAATATATTAAACAATCGCAAGATTTTTTAAACATAAGTAAGTACATTAAACCATAAAAAGAAAGAGTTAAGAGTAGGTATATTATCTATTAAGCAATCCGCACCCGCACCTAAAACGAGCAGGTAACTTCAATACTGACCGTCCAGTCAATATTGTGTTCACTACAATCGGTTTATACCAATATAAGGTCTTTGGTTTATACAGAGAGTTCAACGCCTCTATGTGAGAGGTCTACGTACATAATTATTAATTTTATATATTGTATTAATATATAAAAATAAAACTTAAATTATTGTAAATTATGAATGTAAGTAGTATTAAAACGTATTTTTATTTCGTAGGATGTAAGTGATTTTTTTAAGCGAGATATTAATTATATCAACGTCATTGAGTAAAGTATTAAAAATATAACATGATCGACCAATGAAGTTATTTTTTTTTTTATATTAGTATTTATGCTATATATCTTACTCTTCTCAGCCTAATCCCGTCCACTCCTGGACGAAGGCCTCCTCCATCTGCTTCCAAGACAACCATTCTCCTTTCAATCTTGTGCTCTAAGCTTCTATTTGACACCAGCTTGAAGGCTGAGGTCATCCCTCCATCTTTTTGGCGGTCTCCCAACATCTCTGGTTGTCATTTGCGGTCTCAAAGCTAACATTATTCTTCACCATCAGTTTTTAATATCACTTCAGGGAAAAAATGCGGTAAATGACTACAACCATTATAAATAATACGTTTATATTGAAAAGCTAAGAAAATGCTTATCTTGAGGGGTTAACGTTAACGTGTTTACTTACGTTCATAACTCGTAGAACCAATAAAATTGAGGAAATCATTCATTGATTTTAAGGGGGAATATAAACCTAAACAACCCAATTTGAAATCAAATTTGTCAAACAGTATCACATAATTTTAAAATTAAGCATAAATTTCCTTAGAATAATACTAAAAATATCCCTTTTTGCAGCTTTTTAATTTATTTTTTCATAATATGTGTCGTAGAGAAATAAATATTTTATGTGCTTAAAGAGTGAAAAAAATCAAAGTGAATGTTCGTTATATTTCTTTCAATTCAAGTCATGTGGGCAAGTCCGGTCAAACGAGGAAATCAAAACCCTCATGATTACCCACATCATGCATATAAATATATCCATGGGTTATCATTAGGGTTTTAATTTCACTGTTTGACCAGACATGCCCCCCTGAATTATTGTTCTTAAGATACAAAAAAAAACAACAAATTTTTTATTTTCAATAATACGAAATACTGAAATGAGAAAAAAAATTAGTACGTAAGACCGTCAGATGGGGAAGACAGTGGAGGCGATATTGGAGCTCACACCTTAACAGAACGGATGAAAATAGTCTCCCATGTATCGTTCTCCAAGAGAACACAACTGGAAGAAGACCACCAGGAAGACCTCCAAAGTGATGGCGAGACAGCTGGCAGTCCACACCGAATATAGCGGTAGAAACAGATCTTTGGATCTATGAAAAGCAAGAGGAAGAGGAAGAGGAAGAGGAAGAGGAAGAGGAAGAGGAAGAGGAAGAGGAAGAGGAAGAGGAAGAGGAAGAGGAAGAGGAAGAGGAAGAGGAAGAGGAAGAGGAAGAGGAAGAGGAAGAGGAAGAGGAAGAGGAAGAGGAAGAGATAGAGAAAGAGAAAGAGAAAGAGAAAGAGAAAGAGGAAGATAAATTAAATAACTTATTAATATTTTTTATCGCACAATCGAATGCAATCATTGTCCTAACAATTATGTAGGTATTCGATTTATACGTGAATCGATTCTTAAATATTTGAGATCAAACACATATAAGACTATCGAGATTGAGATGGGCTGGACTTTTTCAGAGAATGCCAAATATGCGAATTCCTAAGAGAGTTATGACTGGTCATCTAGGAGGAAGAAGGAAAATAGGAAGACCCAGGTTGCGATGGGAGGAAGAGGTGAGGAGGGATACAGTACAGCTCTTAATCATTACAAACTGGAGGACGGCAGCTGAGGAGAGACGAGGTTGGAGGCAAAAGTTGAAGGAGGCTCGACTTGGGCTGTAGCTCCATCGAAGAAGAAGTTACGTTCTTATTGATTTTTATAAAACCATATATTGAAGTTATCTACATATAGGAGCAGAATAACCAGATACTTTTTAACAACTACACTCATAATGCTTTTGTTTACCGTGCTTGCACGGTGTATAATTTTCGCCAAACATCTTGAACGAGCTTCCGTTTGCGCAGAGCGCAAATTTGTGTTTTTTTGCTTCGTTGGTTTACGTGCAAATCGCCCCCCTTTTTGGCTTACAGTTCAAGTTATTTGGCGACAACTATACAATGCTGGCTTTAATACACTCGACATCTCTGTGAGATCTCTCAGTGCGTTTAAGACAGCTGTCTCATCCTATCATTCCTAGTACTTTGATTTAATCAGCTGTCTTCTTTAAGTGTTTCTTTTTTACTTACTAGTAAATTAATTATACATTGAGGTATTTTTTTTAATCAATATTAATTATTCTATTGAATAATGCATGGAGTTTTCACTGGTCCACTATTTAAGCAATGCACATTGTCTGTTTTATAAATTGTGTGGACTGTATAACCCTGTATTAACCAATAAAATAAAATAATATAAATTAAAAATATCAATTGACATTTTTATTGACAAACTTTTTAAACTGCGTCAGAAAAAATAAAAAAGAAATTAAAAAAAAATATTTACATACACATTGGTACAAGTAGGTAGGTAAACAATCCAAAAATGAAATATGATTTTTCTGGCGTAATTTTTTTTTTTTAAATACAATTTTTCCTTAAATCTAGTAACAAAGTTTTTTTAATGCATCATAATATATTTAACTTAGGTTACATAATAGTTACCAGATATTTTACTATTGTCATAAACTGCCTCACTAGGTAAAACCTATTCTGAGACAGTGTATAGATGTATTATTAGTTTTCAGTTTTGGTTAATAGCTATGGAAGTATTTTCAGAGTTCAGGTGATTAATTTATTTTTAATATAGTCTCTGCCCTTTTTTTCAAATTATTCCGAAGACGAATCAAGACTCAAACGAACATTAAAGTCAATAAAAACAAAAATGCACCAGTGATGTACTTTTGTCAATTAACCTTTACACAATCTTCAGAATAGCAAAAACGTATGTCCAATGTCAGAATTTATGTAGGTACACTATGAGTTAAGATTAGTAAAAGCGTTTATTAAAGGCACTCTAATATTATTATCAAAACCCAGCAGTGATGAGATATGGTCATTTACAGGTATTTGGTACTTTTAGTTTGGTTCTCCTCTTCTTCCTTTTCCTTTCTCCTTTAGTGGTATTGTCTCAGATTTGCTATAAATCGGTAAATAGTTACACAGTAAAAAGCAAAAAGGTTTTACAGGTGCCACACGCAACTCACAGCACTTAATATCCAATCAATACTCCAATCAATATCCAATTAATTCAGGGGTGACATCTGTGCGAGACACCGTCACCTCATTTATAATAAGGACTGTTGCATTCTTTGTTTACAAATAAACTAATTTCTCAATAGATGGCGTTACAAAAAAGGTTTCTTCGTTACTTCATAGATGGCAATAGTATAATTCCTTATTTTCAGGTGAGTTGTTACACATTATTCAAATAGTCAAAAATTACATTGATAAGGGAACTCAATAAGAAGGTATGATTGGTGAACGTTGCGCAAGCGCATAATGTGATTATGTAGACCAGCCGATGACAGGTCGTAAGCCCTGTAGGCGCCTTGAGTTCATGGTTCTTCTATAATATCCCAACTTGGTCTCTATTAAGATGTTAAAAAGTTTGTCAATAAAAATATCAATTGACTACCGACAGGGAAAAAAATCCAATGTTTGCGTATATGCAATATTCGAAAAATATCATTATTAAATGATATCATAAGTATTTTTCTACTAATCCGATCATTATACTTAGTTAAATTTACCAGACGATTCCAAAGAGACTAAATAAATGAAGTAAATTTGACCATTAGTTTGAATGATAAGTAAGTTGTGTTGGCTGGCTCTGATTGGAGGAATCGTGCAGTCATTATACAATGCGGTCTCAGCTTGGGAAGTGTTGAAAGCTAATAGGTAAATTGCAACCATTAATATCATTAGGTACCTACCTCAACCATCTCGCTATATTTCTTACCAACTCACCAAGAAAGTCTCTCAAACTGGGGCTCATGCAAAACTCGTGTTGATTTTAAAACAGATTATTTTCTAAGAATATCTCTCTCCTCCATAGCTTTTATCCCACATGGTGGTGGGGTCAGCTCTCCTTACTGAATTCCTCCACTTCGTTTTATCCTGAGCATCGTCCTCATGACATTACATGCCCGCATGTCCTCCGCAACCAAGCTCGTATAAAAAATATTTTTCAATGTGTTCCAGTCTTTCAAGTTTTCTCATAATATTATGTTGGGTTCTTCTTCTTTCAATTTCAGCTTTACGAAAGCCGTTTTGTCCCGCGCCAAATCTTAGAGTTGTCTGAAACCTCGCACTCCAGATTATTTGCGGATATTCTTCAACAACGGCATCCGTTTTCGGCTGATGTCTCGTCGACCCACCCTTTAAAATCAACATCTTTCCCTTTAAAATCAACCACGTCATCCCATACTTTGGTCCTCTTATTATGTGGTCTAAATATACCAGTTTACGCTCGTAGCAGTTGCCTCTTCTTATCAGTTCTGTTGAGTACTTCAGGGTTCGCAGCTCCGTCTGTGCACGAAATGCGCGATATTCTTTTATATAGAGACACATTTTAAATGCCTCAAGCAAATTCTTGGTGCTGAATGTTTTGATACCGCACAAGGGTCATATATATCGATTGATTAATCTATAATATACCTATATGAGTGTGTTATAATTGTTAAGGTTCACTCGGGTTTTGAATCCTGTATATGCAGTTTCAATTAGGAGGAACCTGAATTGAATTAATATTGACACTCACAGATGTTAAACTATTTCAAAACACATAAATTAAATTTTTCATTTATTGAATTGACCAAACTACTTTTAGCTACTTACTCAGCCTCTTCTTGAGTCTAGTATTGGACAAAGGCCTCCCGCTTGGACTTCCATTGGACTTCCCTGTGCCATTCTTCGCCATTCTGGACCTGCCACTTTTTTATGTATCGGACTATCTGATCTGGGGCCTTTCTATGCTTCTGTTTCCTGTTCTTGGCCTCCTTTTACTTTCAGTTACTTTTAATGAAAGGTACTAGGATCGTAAAATAATTGAGTATAGAGAAATAGGAGATTACTCACGATATTAAATTCTATATTTTAGTTACAAATTTCGGACATACAATAAATAATAAACATACGAAATTAACACGAAAGACGAGAGATTGGCACGAAAGCGCGTCGCCTGCGCGTTCTGGTAAATACCACCCTAGCGCCAAATTCCAGAAAGATCGATGCTCGCTGATTGGACGCTAGGGGGCGTACACATCCATTTGACAGGGCAGTCGTTAGGTGCTGTGTCGCCACAAATTTTTGTGTAAGATTATATTTTGACGTCCATTTAAGTATATTTTAATGGGCGTAAAATTATTCTTACTATTGTAATAACGATATTTCTTTCCTTTTTCAACAATGCTCTTCTTTTGTTCGTAATTGTTGTGATCATTCTGTATCAGACGTATTTTTTATATTTTATATATGATATGTATTGCTGTTGTTTTAAAAAGACCATAAAAATACAGTATTTTACTGTACCTACACTTGTTTGTACAAAAAAAAGTTAAAAATAAAACTAAGTATAGTTGTATATTTACGAGCAGTATGTATTTATAATTGATATATTTTGATTCCTGTATGAAATAAGTATGTAATCATTTGCTCGTTTCATATTTATTTGTTATATTTCTTCACATAAATTGAATGTTTCATAAAGGCTTTTACTTTCAAATATATTATTAATACAGACAGCGAATCCTCCCTTTCATTTTCTTTTGTTCGTAACATTTCTTTTGCCGTGAAGTGAAGTCTTCAGGTGGGAGTTGTAAGAAATAGGTTTCTACTTTATTTAGGATTAAGGCAACAATCCTCGACATCTGAGATGGTAATCCTGGGATATTGGTAGATCGGGAACGAGAACGGATACTATTGCAGGTAATATTGCTATTGCTGTGTTTACATACCGAGATACTAAGATGGCAGTTATTGCAATTCGGAATGAGATGTAGTGTTATAATAATAATTCATATAAATACCAGAGGAATATTAATTTATTTTACAAAACCAAAAAATTAAGATGGATTTAAAATATTGTGATTTGAAGTTGTAATTAATTCACTTTTCGTATTGTTTATCAGATTTGAAAGTTTCGGTTCCAGCGCCAGAAAGCCAGTTCAACGCCGCCGGTTTCGCATCGTGGATGTCTGGAGGCTAGTACTGAATTTATTAAGCTGGCAGTCTTGCACCACGTATTTCATCGACTGCACGGCTCCAAACTTGAAGTCGAAGTCCATATTTTGAAATTGTGGTTTAGGTAATCGGATATCTGATTCCAGAGCAAATGGTTGCTCAGATTTTCAATGAGTTGACAAAGGTACATATAATTTCATATCACAATAAGCATCGACTAACAAAATACAATTAGTATAACAAATGATATAGCAGTTAAATAAAAAAGTTAAGTGTGATGTTAGAGTTAAATAAAAAAGTTAAGAGTGATGTCAATATAAATATGTATATGAGTTTCCCACGCTTAGAGTTAAATAAAAAAGTAGAGTTAAAAAAAAAGTTAAGTGTGATGTCAATATAAATATGTATATGAGTTTCCCACGCTTGATTTATCAAAGAGTGGGTTTTAATTTTAATGTCCAACAGTATACCCCTAATGGATACCCAATATATTTGTGTTGGAATTATTTGGATTAGTTTTTAATCTGTCTCGTAGCTGATATGGAGAGTGATGATATTAAGTTGCTGGATACTATGTACAAAAAAAACGTCAGATTTGACGAAAGCTTTCCATGTAAATACTATTGAATAATACATAATCCATTAAGTAGCATTAATCACAACTCGTGGACATCCATCTCGTGACCCGTGCGTTTGACGGGCCGATGGAACGGGAATTAGGAGTTGGGAAGTTTGCAGAGTAAATGAGTGTGAGGGAAAAGTAATCAGTTTAAAAATCACAATTTGTACAATCATTTTTTTAATAATCGTCTTGTATCAAACGATTTTTTATCGCTTTTGAGCTGATTTAGACCTCTGCGTTTTTAAGAATTATTATTATTACTTGCCCCGATTTCGCTTTTTTATCTTACTCAGATTCCCACTTATTTTTAGATTCACATTCAACATTCATATCAATTATCATACAATCTTTGATGTAGGGCAAGAAGAGATGATGAACGCGAGAGAGATCAGGGGGGCAAGTCTGGTCCAACCGGCGAAATCAAAACCCTCGTGATTATCATATGGAGTTTATTTATTTATTTAAGACACTTCTAGAACGTTGAAATATACACACACAATTTAACACATGATACAAACGAATAAGGTCTCAAATGCTCCAATGACAAGCGTCTGTCACATAGTAAGTATTAAATATTAATTTATATAAAAACAATCATATTTTAATACATGCTAAGTATCTGCAGTTAGAGAACACTGGTAACGGTGATAAAAAGGCTATGGCATCTAAAGATACTATAGAACTCCATATAATAATTACATCCATGATATGGGTAATCGTGAGGGTTTTGATTTCATCGATTGGACCAGACTTGCCCCCCTGATCTCTCTTGGCACAAAACTGTAAAAGACAATTTATACAACATATTATTCAGAAGAAACAGGAGAAAGAGAGCTACCAATAAAATCATATAAATAAATAGTATTCTAATAGAAGAAAACGGAATATATATAAAAATAGGAGACACATTATGTATGAGAATGAGTATGAAATCCAGTTCTTTCTGTGAATCCAAAAATTGAATGGCATCATAAGTCGTTCATATAATATAACTTATGAGTAGGTACCTACATCATTTTTAAAATCATATTCACATCCTAAATCTTTGACCTATTAAAAAAGTAAACATTATTACGTAGAGCCGGAACTAGCGCTATATATGTACTTAATTCCCTATTAGTAAGACTGCCAGAATTTTTTGATTTGAGAAATCTTGATTTAAAAAATAAAGATTAGTCAAGATTCATCGACGCGTCGTAAGATTTTGATGTTTGCTGGATGTGGAGCGATCTCTTCGGGAAATGTTTCAGGTCATTAGACAATAATAAAGGGTTTAACTGGCAACTCATTGCGTCCGTACTAATGGGATTATGGACGATTTTTTTTTCAAAATTTTTCAGGCAGTGAATTTGTGAAAAAACATTTCGGCAAAATTCTTTCTGGCGAGGCGACCTCCTCGCCATTATAATCTTTTGTGTGTTTTGCAAGAATATTTTTACAGCGGCGCTTATGGCCGAAAAAAAGATATACCCGTAGTAAAATTTTAAGCCGCCATTACTTCATCCTTTTTTAACTAAATCGAAAAAAAATGCAATTTTTTTTCGCGATTTTAGGGTGTTTTTCGCTAATAAAGTTGCTTTTTTTCCTTTAGCAAAAGTTATTTCGTCAAATCACTCTCGACTAACTCAACAATCACTTTTTATTGTTGAATATCTTTACTTCTATGATCTCGCGTTAGATCCTATATAAAATATTCTAGAACTTTCGCTTGTGTCATATATTATTTTAAGGTGATACTAAAACGAGTGGGTTGTGGCCAACGCTTAATTCCTCACTAACAAGTCACTCACAAAGTATTCAAATTTTGAATGGAAAATATTCAAAATTTTCATGAAATGGGATTTGTTAATATATTTTTGATTTAAATATTTCATTATAAAAAAATGACAATTAATCGATGCCATTTTCTGAAATTGAAAGGCCGTTTTACCAATTTGTAAATGAAAATAACAAAATTCGAGTTTCCTGAGCTTGGGGTCACATTGAAATATTTGACAGTAAAAAAAAATCGAGAAGTACTATTCAGATATTTTTCAAAATTTAATGGGGTCTAAGCGAGTATTTGACATATAAATTTGTAAAATTTGAAAATAATTGGATGAGCACTTTAGTCTATGTATAATCGATAAAGTAGAATAACCACCCGTACATAGCACACAGCATATAGTAACAGCACACACACACACATATAGATAATCTGCGTATCACTCAGAACAAACTAGAAAAACTATTTTTATTCAGTAGGTATGTATGTACCTATGTACACATTGAGATATAGTATTATACATCTTTCGAAGTGTTGTTGTCAACCGAAAAGTAGGAATTCATGAAAAATTTTTATCATCTCAATAGAGACGAAGTTGGAATGCTATCGGGGAACCAGTAACTCAAGGCACCTACAGGGCATACGACCTGTCATCGACTGGTCTACGTGAATTCGTCTCTATTGAGATGATAAAAAAAATTCATGAATACTTTTGGGTTGACAACAAATAATGTCATTGACTCTCGATATGGAAAAGAAATGGAATATTTGCGTACATGCAAATATAAAAATATTCAAAAGTATTAGCTATTATTAGAGGTATAATTTGATGTAATGTGTGCTCAGAAAAAGGTTTTTTTGATTAACCGAGTAAAATCAATTAATTGATAGGTTTAAAACACCAAGCTATCAAAGTTCTATTACTAATGAAACCTATTGAAAATACTATACCTACAAATATTATAACTATATTTGTATATCAAAGGGGAAAATATTCATTTAGGTAGTTAATTTTAGAAACAACGAAGAATATAATTCTGTTGACCCATGTCGCGTGGGTGTACGCTGGTAAAAAGAACAAAAACACTTATGTTATATGAAGGTACATTTAAGAGCAAGAAATTCCCTACTGTTTCTAACTTGTGTTCATTCATCATCTCTTTGTTGTGGCTAAGGACGACCCTGCTAATTCAGAGCAAGGGTCAACTTACTTCACATTTCTCTCTCTCTCTTCAGCTAAAAATTATTTCACTCCCACACAAATGATACATTATACATAGTTTATGCTTTTTGCAGAGTTTTTCTAAACGGATAGAAAGATGTCTTGTGTAGGTACAAGACACTTTATCATATCCTTGTCACAAAGAATTCTTCTTTTACTCTTAACTACTTTGAAGTGAAGAATAATTACTTTCCACTGTTTAAGTGAACGTTTTTAAATCAAATTCTAAACCGATACAATGTTTACAGTGTAAATATCCGAGGGAATTTCTTCGGACCCATCGAACCTATCATCATCATCATCAGCTCCACACCCCAAGGTAGACCCTAACTTCCAATATAAATCTTCGCCATTCTGATCTGTCAGCGGCTCCTTGTCTCCAATTGACCACGCCTATAATTAAAAACTAGGTATATACAATTAAATTACATAGAAACATTGAATAACAATAACTGAGCAACAGTGGTAAGTAATATAGATAGGAAAAAAAATGTGGCATATACATTTAATTAATGCGGTTACAAAACAAACAGTGGTACCTAAGTAATGCAGCATAGATAGGTAAATCTTAAAGCGTATAATATTACATTTTTTGTTAAGACTTATTCTAGTTACATAGGTACATATTTTGTGAGAAAAGAGTAATATTATTATTTCGTTCTAAACATGTTTAGGAGAGGTGACCTGTACATATTTATTTGTTCGTTTATTATATTTAAAAAATATATGTATATGTAGACCAAATCATTTGTTTGTTTTAAAATACCCATTATTATGGAATTCTACATATTCAACACCGTCAGTATTGACAAAATTAAAAAGATTATGTTATGTTTATATAAATTAAAGAAATAATTTTAATAAAGGATTGTCAGGAATGTTAAGATGCAAGTATCCAAAAACAGAAGACTCTCCGGAAGACCTGCAATGACATGTAAGGAAAGTTGGACCTCCTCCTCCTAGGAAAATCCACCTTTGCAAACAGGGCAAATGATCTAATGCACGATTCAGAAGAATCAAATCCATCCTGGATTTGATTTGTGGTATCTCAATATGTAGTCTGTTCATATTTTTTAGTATGTATTAAATTAATATTTTTTTCCAGAAAAAAATTTCTGTAAAGACGATCATGGGATAAGACTTATAAACACTACATATTGTAAATAAAAATTATGTATTAACAATGAAACTGTTCAATATACTACCTAAACACATAAGTAGGTACTGTGATGAAAGGCAAAAAAAAAATTCAAATTTCTTTAAAACAATTTTTCACTTACATAAGTTACTTCATTTTCATTGTTCTGATTGAAAATGAAGTAAGCTTGTTTTTCATCGCTGTGTTTTTGATTTGCTATATTCTGATAGTTTTTGTTTTGGTTTTCATTTCTTTTGCTTTGATTTGTTATTTGAATCGATTTATGTCATTTTTTTCTTTCCAATTAACATTATTTAATTGTTTTGTTTTAATTTTTTTTCTGTAAAATTGTGTAATTTTAATGTTTTGTGTCAGTGTATATATTGATAAGTGTATATATTGAAGTTGCCATTCATAATGCTATCTTAGTGCCAACGTTGACGTATGCAAGTGAAACCTGGACATGGCAGAAGTCGCACGAAAGCAGAATAAATGCTGTTGAGATGCGCTCGCTAAGAAGAATCTGCAATAGAACGATGTATGACAGGGTGAGAAATGAGAACATAAGGAAAGAATGATAGATGAAGAAAGATATCATAAATAGAATGAAAGTGAACACACTGAGCTGGTTTGGCCACATGGGTAGAATGAATGAGGAACGACTGACGTAAAATATACAATGCGGATAGGATTGGATTGAGAGGCCGGGGCCGCCCAAGAAAGGGATGGCACGACCATGTGAACGATATTCTGAAAGACGGAAATGTTAGAAGCGTGTACAATAGACGAACATGTATGAGACGATGCATGAATGTTGACGAGGCGAAGAATGTGTGCCAGGATAGAAAGATATGGCGTTCGGTTCTCTCTGCCTACCCCGTAAGGGACATGGCGTGATGGTATGTATGTATGTATGTATGTATATATTGATTGTTGAATAACTATGTATTTGCAGTGTACGAGAGGAGCTTGCACTGACAAAATGTTAATACAGTTACAGTTTAATTACAGTAAATTTTATAAATTAATGAGTAATTAAGAAAAAAGCGATGACACAAATTTCTATTTTTTAAGTAATGAATATGAAACAAGTAACAAGTAAATATACATCCTCATACATTCCCTAAACTGAGCATAAAAGCTTTATAAAATAATAAAACTGAAATAATTGATAAAGTTTCTGTTTGTAACATATAATATTTATTTACAAATATCGATGTTTGACTCATGGTACAATCATGTTATTTCTTAGGGCCCGGATGTTCTTTTCATTATTAAAGATCTCCCAATTTGCAGGATCAAAGGTTTCCTTGTGTTGTCCTGTCTAACTGTGTTGTGATGTGTTCTCTGTCGGATCCCTTTTCATTCTTCTATCTCTTTCTTCGTCTCCTGTCACCTCCTGATTCTCTTCTCTAACGATAATTGATTTCTGTTATTCTACTTTCTTAAGCGTGTCTCTTTATTGTGACCTGCTATTACAGTCTCATCGGGCGGACGCAGGGATGACATTGTTCAATCAATTGACTCGGTGGGTAGAGGTTAAGTCCATAAGGTTTTGACACGACTGTATGTTATAAAGTATTACATAGATCAGGGGTGGGAAAACTTGGGGTAACGGTCCAGATTAAAAAGTGAACGGTGGGGCGCAGTCAAAGTAAATTATTACCTTCCCTCATTACACTTCATTAAAAATCTCAATTGTGAAATTTTACAAATAAATATATTACAATTTTACAAATAAATATATTACAATTTTACAAATAAATATATTACAATTTTACAAATAAATATATTACAATTTTACAAATAAGTATATTACAATTTTACAAATAAATATATTACAATTTTACAAATAAATATATTATTTTGTGTTATTCGTTTAAAATTTTCGTATATATACACCCAAGCCGCGATTTTCCCAGGGTTGATATAGACGATTATGTTATGATAAACACTATTCTCTGAGGTTAAGACTTATTTCATTATTAATCAAAGAGGAAAAATATGATATACAAGTTTATTATTGACTAAAATATACGATTACCGGATGCGTTTTCGCAATGTATACCAATTCTGATGATAACAAGATAATTGAAAAATGATATTGTACAATGCTGAGAGAATGGAAATGGCTATAAATTTGTGAAAGTTTTTGACAATTTTTTTTCATCTCAATAGAGACAAAAATGATTACAGAAGAACCAGGAACTCAAGACACCTACAGGGCTTATGACCTGGCATACGCGATCACTTTATGCGCTTGCGCAACGTTCAAAAATTATGCCTTCTCATTGTGTTCTCTTATCAATACAATTTTTGAAAGTTCTATATTATATTTTAATGATGAAAAACTGATGGTTTGAAAATAAGCTGAAAAACATCATCGCCATCTATGAAGTAACGAAGAAACCTTTTTGTAACGTCATCTATTTAGAAATTGTTTTTTCAATGAAAGATACAGTCCTAATATATGAGGTAACAATGCTTTTGCACATATGTCACTCCTGAACTGCGCTTGAATTATAAGTTCATTTTTGGCTTGTTTACTTGATTGTACCAATTTATATATAAATCGAATATTTTTAAAGTTGCAATACACGCAAATATTGGATTTTTACGTTGTTGGGAATCAATGATATTTTTTGACACATTTTTAACATCTCAATAGAGACAAAGTTGGAATATTATAGGAGAACTAATAGGGACTTAAGGCACCTACAGGGCTTACGACCTGTCATCGGCTAATTTACATGATCACTGGACTTGCGCTTGAGAATCTTTAAAGATTCTACATGTACTGATTATTACGTTGTATTATTGAATTTTATAAATCTAAAACTTCTAACTATGGAATAATGATTTAATAACGATTTTTCATTAATTTTCATTTTAATTTTATAATTATTTTGATTAATTAGGGAAAAATAATTAGGGAAATTTGTGAAGCGACGTGAATATTAGTTTTCTATTTCAATTAACAAATTAATAAAACATCAGATAATTAAAAATACGATCAAACGTATTGTTTCGCGTCTTAATACGACGTAAAAGAATTACAAAAAAATTGTCATTACCACTGACAGATCATTTAAGAATGGATATATTAATGTAAGGTGCTAAAGTTTTCGCTACAGTTTTTCATATAAATATCTAAATAATGTTATTCAAGAAATAAAATATAAAAATATGGCCAAACATTATATATTTTTTTTCAACACCGGAGAAATATGAATGAATTGCAACGTTGTCAGCTCAAACAGTAACATAGCAACGATATTGTTATATTAGTCAAGAATATAAGTGCTTATACTGTGTTTTAGCTATATAATGTTTTTATCACAGTATAAGGAAATATTATGAATAAGACTGTTTATATGTATGCTGAGATATAATATATTCTATAAATAAAAAGTTGAGAAAGTGTTAAAATTTGAGTCGTTTTGGATACTTTAAAAAACGCAGTCTGCAATTGTTTACAGAAAAAAATGTGACTCAATGGGGAATCAAACCTTGGGTTGAACTCTAAATTAGTGGGTCAAAATAGCATAAAAGAATTATATAAAAGTAAAAAATAGCCATTACAGATTACATATCTACAATCGTTTACAGATAATATACATAGGGTATAAATATATAAATAATGGATCAATCTATTTAATGTGTTGGCTGCAAAATTGACAACGTAATACAGTTAAATTACAGCAATAACACGAAAAATAAATACTTCCGCTGCAGAGTAAAAATAAAAAATGAACAAAAAAAGACCGTTTTAAAATGGGATATTACGAAAATGGGTATATTTTCGCCATATATTTCTCGGGATATATATTTGGTACAGTCATGGCGAATACCGGACCACAATTGATGCGATCGTTAGCGAGTAAATCGCGGGTTTCCACTGTACATAGGTACATAGGCTCCGTCCACTGCAGCCTCCAATGCGATGCTGATATTTCATGGACCCATTTAAATCTCCCTCCAAACTCCACACAAGGAAAATTACTCTCTTTTTAATTCATACAGCTCACAAACAAAAACATATTTCGACAATATTCTCTCGCCCTGACTCTACGATAATATCTTATTTAATAAAAAATAATGTCAATTATACCACTTATGTACGTGTTAATATTACGTATTAGTGGAATAAAGTTAAATATTTGGCTACGACTATTTACACGACTCAACCATAGACGAAAACCAAAAATAACCACAGAAAACGCAGATAAATCAAGTTATAAAAATATTTGCCTTTGTTTATACTTTGTTATAATTGTAGATCTCGATGAAAAAATGATTTATAAAATTAAGTAAATATTTTTTCTTCAAGTTGGTTTCAATGATGCATTTTTAAGACCATTGAAAAAATGACAAAGGTAAATATTTTTGAATTTTGATTTATCTGCGCTTTCTATGGTTATAAATGACCTAAAAACATAGACGACGTCAGAAAATTTGTCGTGTAAATAGACACTTTTTGGCGGGAAAACGCTTTTCCCGCCAATTCCGGTCGTAAAAATAGTGGCACCGAATATTTAGTTTCTATACTTATTTAAGTAATTTTATAAATTTTTTTTTTTTTAAATGAATATGTCCTTGTATAACAAGTACATATACATCCTTATACATTCCCTAAACTAAGCATAAATGCTTGTACTATAGGTGAATTGACTAGAGATTTCCACCATGAACTGACACTCGGAAAATCATATTTAAAAAATAATGTCATATTTACAAGAAATATAAAGTAAATGGCCTTGCACATTTTTGTAAAGTAAATTGTGTTATTTCACCTGATCGATGAGTGAATTGCAATTTTTCAATAAAATGGGAATAAGTGAGAAAAAGTAAGATACTTAATGTAACTACCAATTAAAGAATGAGGCACTGAGAGGGTTCCTTCACCAACAATCAAATCTATAGATCTGTAAATAAAACATTTTTAAAAGTTAGAACGACTAGTAAAATCTGTGTTAGCTAACTAGTCTTTTCTTTAAATCAATTGTCATGATTTTATTTAAGTCGTATTGAATTTTAATGTAGGATTTTATAACGACTTTAACGAGGCATTTTATCAAAAATAAAAATCTTGAGTTTTTGTGTTAAGCGAGTGGGAATCAATTATAAAATTAACGAATAATACAGAAAACACATCTCAGAATTCGATTTATTTCGATCGAACGTTTTCGCCGAGATGTCTCGGCATTATCAAAGTCTTCAAATACATACAATGTTGCCAAACATGTGGACGGAGTAACATATGGCATTGAATTCACAACTGCGTCAAATACATTATAATAGAGTGATGCTGAGTTTGTTAATAAATAATACATTTTAATTTGAACAAAGACTTTAATCTATATACGTCCATTGGATTGCTACTCAATACACAAACCGCTCTGTCACCAACCAAACCCATCTCAAACTCGTCCATGTTTGATACATAATAAAATATGTAAGTTGTTTATACCAGGGAACAAAGAAAGTGAAGGAGGTATAGTTTTGATCAGGTGAAAATCGATGAATACCTGTATTAGACACACGTCAATCCCGTCTGGCCGATGTTGGCTGCGGCCAATGGAGTAGGAATTAATTGGGATTAATTTAAACAGAGAAGAAAATAACAATCGCCTCGGGATGTATCCGTTTTCTTCCTTCTCTCCTCTGAGATTTTGGAGTGATAGCCGTTTCCTTCCCGCCCCCCCGAGGATTTGGGAGTGATCGCCATTTTGTACTCCTCGAAGAAATTGGGAGTGATCGCTAGCCTCCCACCGAGAAGATAGAGGGGATACAAAGGAGGGAGCTTGAAGGGGTGTAATTAGTATTTAATTTATTTAATCGGCATTGTGCGGTACAGGAAGCGAAATCATCTTTGCTCGGGTCACAAACAGGGCGTGCGAAAACAGGAAAAAATATTCTAAAATATTTCTCTTTTTGATACTAATTCTAATATAAGATTTACAATAACTTTATTATTGCATCAAAATATCGATATCAATTTGATTCGACTGGTGGAATTAATGGAATGCAAATGTATTTTAGAGCTAGAGTATTTGAAGACATTTTATCTAAAATAGGTGCACTTTTACACTAACTTCTAAATCTACGATTAACAATTAATTAACGTTTTGAACACACAAACGTTGAAAAATTGTTGAATGAATGGTTCATAATTTACACAAAGGATCCTTAGTAATAGTTATTTAAGGTTCTAATATATTTTTTACTCCTCACTACCCCAAGTGGATAAAGTAGGGTGATATGAATTCGCAATTTTAAGGTTATTTTTTTGTTTTTAGTAAGGCAGCCAGTCCCTATACAGGACTATTTGTGCCAAAGACGTTGATCAATGTGTATATGCAGTCAATAGTACAACTCCAGTGAGTGTGAAAAATAATTAGATAATGTGGAGGATTACAGTATAACTATATTTTTCTGTATGAACTTATGAAGCAGTTTATAAATTTCCGTTGATCCTAAAGATAGAAGGTAATGCATTGATAATGGGAATTGGAATTTTTCCTTCATCGAGTATCGGACATCATCCAATGCTCGATAAAAGTCAAATGCATCTATTATTGGGCAGGAAAAGAAAACATGGTTCTCAGACTCCTCATCTAGGCCGCATTCACAGTAAGGTGAGGGGGAAATTCCAATCTTGAACAGATGTCTGTCCAATCTGCAATGGCCGAATCGAAGACGAGATATATTGGATATTAGGCTTCTTGGGAGATTCTTTGAGTAATACCAGGGATGAGAAGGAATCGTATTTTGGATGCTAAAGTAGTATGATCCCTTGGAAATTGAACTGATTTTCCACTGTGCTTTTTTTATTACAAATTATCAACTAGCATCATGCTGAGATTGTATTCTTAAGTTTCATCACAACGTATCTGTGTGTGTGTATTGCTGTGTACTATTTGTGCTATGTACGCAGGAGTTTTTTTTACTTTGTCAATAATAGACTAAAATTTACTCATCCGATTATTTTAAAATTATGCAAATTTGTATATCTAATACTAACTTTAGACCTAATTAGATTATAAAGGTTATTTGATGAGTGCTTCTCGATTTTTTAACTGTCAAATATTTCAAAGTGACCCCAAGCTTAGGAAACTTAAAATTTGATATTTTCATTTTCAAATTGCTTATAAGGCACATCACTTTAATAAAATGGCTTTGAAGAATTATAAAGTTTTCATAATACAATATTTATTCTTTTTATGAAAATGCCGAAAAATTTCCTTACAAAATTTCAATTCAATAGCGTTAAGCACAACCCATTGAATCATTACAACTAGTTTTATATTATTTTTATTTTGTTTTTTTTTTATCTGCTGTAAAATATATTAAACCGTTAAATGGTAGTAGATTATTATTATTTTTTTTAAATAATGAATTTATCTTTGTACCAACTATTTACTTTCCCTTAGCTAAGCAGTAATTATTGCAGTAAGCAGTAATGATAGGTACACCCTTATACGTTCCCTTAGCTAAGCAGTTATGGTTGTGCTATAGGTGAACGAAATCGGTTGTGGCAGGATTCAAACTCGCCACCACTGGATTACTAACCCAGTGGGCTAACTGCTCTGTCACCACCCTAGAAAATATATCAATGAAATCCTATTGATATACGTTTTATATAGGTATAGGTAGCTGAGATATAGTAAAATTCTCTCCAAACACGTCATGTACATTAGATGAATGTTTAAGCTAACGCAAAAATATCGTTGGCTTTGTTTTCATCAATTGATAACACATTTTTGTCATTTATTTTATTTATTCGAAATATATGGGATGTTCACCATTGCTATCGCTCAAGTAACCGGTATGGCCGGAATATTTTCCAAACCCTGCTTCTCCCAAGTCGGTTGTCTTTTTACAACCGCCACCCGTATTAAAATTCCCGCGTAATGATGTCTGTTGACATTTCAACAAACTGTTGCCGGTTAAAATTTGAATAAGAAAATATACCTGAGTGTACTTTTCATCTCAGTTTGAAGTTTAGCTCACGCAGCTGTCGCATGTAAATTTATGTAAATGTCTTTGGGACATTTTGGTTACTATTGTTATTCTTGTACTACATTATGGTTTTATGTTTTTACATAGTCTCAACTCTAAATAATATTCCACCCAGTTAAAAGTGATGGGTAAACAAGATCAGACCAGCGGGGGCAAGTCTGATCCAACCGGCAAAATCAAAACCCTCGTGATTACCCATATCATGGATATAATTATCATTTTGAGTTCTATGACATCTAAAGATATTATAGAACTCCATATAATAATTATAACCATGCTATGGGTAATCGTTAGGGTTTAGATTTCGCCGGTTGAACCAGACTTGCCCCCCTGGACGCACAAGGCTTGTAATTCTTTTTTTGTAAGAATTTTACTATGTGCATAATTGTTATCTAAATTTTTAACCGTTAAGTGCGCTTTAGCAAACTAATATAACATTCAAGGAAAAGTACATGTTTGAAACTGTAGAGGAACTTGTATACCTGGGTTCAACTATCAATAAATATATGTATATGATGGAGCTACCCTAGAAATGAAAAGGCGAAAAGCGACAGGTAACAAAGCATTCTTCTCTCTTTTACCAGTGTTCAGGTTAAGAAGTGTCCACAGAAAGACAAAAATATCCCTGTATAAAACAGTCATCAGATCTGTTGTATAATATGGGTATGAGGCTTGTATACTGACAGCAAAGTCTGGAGATGGGAAGGCGACATTGTGAGTGATGCGTCCCAGGTTCTGGGTGTGCAAACTGGAAGGTCACAGCAAGTAACAAGAGAGGTTGGAGGAAGAAGTTGTTGGAGCCCAAGGGGAGATGGAAAGACGATATTGCGAGGGACGCGTCCCAGCTTCTGAGTGTGCCAAAAAGGAAGGTCACAGCAAATGACAGGAGAGGTTGAAGGAGGAATTTGCTGGAAGCCAAGGGGATATATGTATTTCTATATATGGGCTGTAGAGCCATTGAAGAAGATGAAGAAGAGCGCTTTATTCGCTTTTTTCAACTATCTTACAATTTCCAAAGATTACAATTATCTAATCTAACGCTTTAGTTGCTTTACCATAAACTTTCTAGAATTGTTTTTTTTTTGTAAATAGATTGATGTCAATATTTTGTACAAAATGCTGTGATATTGTCTGTCTGTGTGTGTGTGTGTGTGTGTGAGTGTGTGTGTGAGTGTGTGTGTGTGTGTGTGTGTGTGTGTGTGAGTGCTGTGTAAGTAGTATGTGGTATGTACGTGTGTTTATTCTACTTTATCGATTAAAGACTTTAGTCCTCATTTTATTCTTTTCAAATTTTGTATATTTCTAAATTTAAT